>CANXYI011383014.1:0-12796 GCA_948208565.1 Hura crepitans | reverse complement strand
AGGTTCAGGGTATGATATTTTTGGGTCTGTCTGGGCACTTCTTGGAGTTGTCCCAGCACAACCTCATTTTATCTCCGTATACACTAGTTTTTGACCCAAAATGATTTATTGGTTCTACTAAATTTTTAAATTCATTCATTTTACCCACTTTCAGGCCTGTCAAAGTTTTATGACCAATATGCCAATCATTAAACTTGTAATGATGCCCTGCATTGCAGGGAACGTCCATCAGGCCCAGAAAGTATTGTTCATAAAACCTTGGCTTACGGGCATTACAGTCTTGCCCAACAACTTAACAATCACTATCCTGCTCATACTGGCCTACAAAAGTCCCTAAATTCTACTGGAGAAAAAGATGGTTAGAATGCCATTCTTTTTGTAATACATCACTTCTACATCAAGAATCATTGTATCTTCATGCAATCCCTTTGTATCCGTTGCAGTACCTTAGACTAGCTTGTCCTCAAAAGATTGATTCTGATTATTAACAAGCTTATATTTATTCACCTCAGATCTTATCAATTGGTCATCCTTTAAAACCTAGCTATTATCTTGTGAAACCTTTATTTAATCATCAAGCTAGTTAGATTCATCCCCTTCTCTTAATTTAACTTTTTTCATTGCTCATTAGTCATCAGGGGGCAGTAGGGAATCCTTCCTGGTGAAAGAGCTAGTAAAGAGAAAACACTCACTCATCCAGTAGAGAGAAAACACTCCCTCATTTTTTAAAAAAAAAAAATTGGTATATAGAGTGAATTATGATCTATAATAGGATAGGAAATTCGACTCTTAATAAAAACATATTATTGAGTTAGTAGAATTCCCAATTTGATATAAAGTGTCCCTTAAGCAGTACAAAAAAAAAAATAGTGACTACTATTAGTGATTGACTTAACATAGTCACTAATTCACGACTACTTTGCAACTAATGGATGCTGCAATCATCCATAATTTTTGGGAAATTATAAGAAAATAATTAGGACAAAATGGTGATGACACATTAATGTAGTTGTTTAATTATGCATGTAAAATAGGCATCAATCATTGCTGCCTACTTGGCGACTAACCTTGTAATTGCTAATGCTTTAAATGTTTTATCACTTTGGATTAATATTTTAAAAAGATGTCATCACTAATAAACTAAAACAACTTGATGTTTATGAGAAAACAACCAGTTATGTAAAATGAACTAAAACAAATTGTTGTTTTATGAGTAAATTGCTAATTGTACTAATTTAATTAAAAATAGCTAGTTGTATTTCAATGAACTAAAGTACACGCATACAGTTCTTTCATTTTGGCATCTTGCTTAATAACACTAAAATAGCTAGTGTTTTAGTTCGTTTAGCTTATTAATTCATTTTTTGGGTTGATTCGAGTCATTTATGTAACTCGTGTGTTTTTTTATTAATTTGTTTCTTTTGCAATTTTTTACTATTAAATTTTTATTTAAAATATTATTATTTAATTAATTATTATAATTTTTGTATACAATAAATATGAATTTTTAAATTTTTAAATGTTTTGAATTTTAGGCTTATTTTCAAAGTAAGAATTAAATTATATATTTTTATTTTAATGTTTTAAATTTTATTACAATTTAATTTTAAATTTGAATGTAAGATAAAAATGTGAGTTAATATTAATAAATAAACAAATTATATTATTTTAAATAAATTAAAACAGCTAGTTGTTTATGAGAAATAACTAATTGTATTAAATGAACTAAAACAGTTAATTGTTTATGAGTAAAGTACTAACAGTATCAATTGAACTAAAAACAGCTAGTTGTTTATCAATAAAATAAAGTATGCGCATGTTGTTCTTTACAACATCTTGCTTAATAACACTAAAATAGCTAACTATTTTTGTTTATTTAACTTATTAATTCATTTTTCGGGCTAATTCAAGTGGTTTATATAACTCATTTATTTTTTTATTAATTTGTTTCTTTTATATTTTTATTATTAAATTTTTTATTAAAAATATTATTAATTATTATAATTTTCATACATAATAAGTATGAATTTTAAAGTTTTAGAAGGTTTTGAAATTTAAGCTTATTTTCAAAGTAAAAATTAAACTATATATTTTTATTTGAATGTTTAAAATTTTATTACAATTTAATTTTAAATTTGAATGTAAGATGAAATGTGAGTTAATGCAAATAAATAAATAAATTATATTATTTTAAATAAGCTAAAATAGGTAGTTGTTAGAAAACAACCAATTATGTAAAATGAACTACAACAGTTAGCTATTTGTGAGTAAATTGCTAACTGTATAAATTTAATTAAAAATAGTTAGTTGTTTATCAATGAATCAAAGTAAGTAAATATTTTTTTTTCATTCGGCATCTTGCTTAATCATACTAAAACTAGCTATTTTAGCTCATTTAGCTTATTAATTCATTTTTCGAGTTGATTTGAGTCGTTTATATAACTCATTTATTTTTATATTAATTTAATTGTTTTACAATTTTTATTATCAAATTTTTTATTTAAAATATTATTAATTAACTATTATAATTTTTGTATATAATGTGAATTTTAAAGTTTTAAAATGTTTTGAATTTTAAGCTTATTTACAAAGTAAAAATTAAATTATATATTTTAATGTTTAAAATTTTATTACAATTTAATTTTAAATTTGAATGTAAAATGAAATATAAGTTAATGCAAATAAATAAATAAATTATATTGTTAAATGTGAATTTATTGATTCAATAAATCACGTTATGAAATAATACAATAAAATCTAAATTTAATTAATTAATAATGTGAATTTACTTAACTCAATAAATTATATTATGATTTAATATTTTAACTTTAATATAATAAATTGTCAAAAAAAATAACATAATGTAATAAAATGTGAATAGCTTGAAAAATAAACATAAAATTTATAGAGAAACAGAATAGTATTGCCAATGCTTATTTCACATTCTGCTACCACCCTAATTTCCACATAAATCACAACTGCTTTCCCCGTTTTACAATTGCTTGCCCCATTTTACTTGCCTCTAGTGCTGCAGGAAATTCTTAATCAACACTGTTATTAGGTATTCTACCTTCACTACAATTAACAGATGTTGCCTGAAAGAGCTCGTCTTGTTCGTCGCTGCATTGGTTACTAATTTTTGCTCTTTTCAAATTGAAAATGTGGCTTCTCTTTAAATTTTGTTGGTTTTTCCGAAATTGAAAACATGATTTATAATGAATTAAAAACGTGGCTTTTCTAAAATTGCTGGCTGATTTTTTTCTTAACTTTGTTATTCATAACTTGAAAAACTTATATCTAAGGTTTTGGATTTTCTTGTCCTTTTCTCCATGCTTGTTTGGAAGTTCAGTCTTATGTATGATATTTAATGCTAATAGAAACTTCAAACAATTACATTACTTTGTTTACTACTATAAAAAAAATAATTAATCCATATCCATTACCAAATTGTTTCAATCAATTTCCATTTATTATAATATGTCTCCAAGGAAATTCATGTATGTGTATACCTAATTTGATGATTAATATAACTTGTATTACTATTAGAAATATTTTGAATTTATTCAGCACTAAAAAAAACTAGCTATTTCAAGGTTTTTATTGAGGGAACAGTAGATCAACAAAATTGACTAAAAGAGTTAGTTGTTTCATGAGTGTTTTTTTTTTTTTTCTACTTTTTAAAATAACTGAGATAGCTAGCTGTCTCTGTGAATATAACAACATTTATGTTACACATGCACTATTTGTATCCTTATTTCCTCTTTAAGTTCAAGTATCAATAATTTTGAACTCATTTAAGACCCTTCCTAATTATTTTATTAAGAATATAATCATAATTAAAGAAACCTAATAATGCAAAACCCCTTTTTTTATGCAAGTTGGACATAAATATTATGGACTAAAATTTTATTAAACTTTTAATCAAACGGCCATAGATATATTCATTGCAATATTTCACTTTACATCATAATAATTTTTTAATTTATTCCGTATTGTTTCCTATGCGTTGGTTTGTTTTGTCTAAGCAAATTTGCTTTGCCTAAACTGGTCTGTCAAGTTAGGATCTAAAATGCTACCAACTAAAGAGGAGAAAAATGTAAATCTTTATTTAAGGTACATGTATATCTTTACTAACTAAAAATTCTAATTAACTAAAAGTTTATATAATTATTAGAAATTGTTACATGATTAATATCATCATTTTCTAATTATATACCTTAGAATTTCATTTTACATCTCGTGTTTTTTGTGTACCTTTGCTACATATTTGAATATTCAAGTGTTATTACCTTTTATTGTTGGATTTTCATATTGGAGGACATTTTAAATTAACATTGCAATTGATTAATTATGTATGTTGTTGTATATGTTAGACAAAATGGATGTTAGGAACCAGGGTTGGATGTATAATTAACGAGATGAGTGAGGAAAGACTAATATGTCATATGTCCTCGATGTTGAGAGTTTGTTAAATTTGCATTATCTCACCTAGAAAAAATTTGTGGCAAGAATGTTAGGTGTCGTGCTTCAAATGCGAAAATTGCAAGTTCCATGAAGTTGACACTGTAAGAAGACACTTTGTAGAAGAAGGATTCGTGCGAGATTATATGGTTTAGAATTGTTATGAGGAGTCATTTCTAAACATTAACCATGGCAAGGGATATTCATTTAATTCATCACCCATTTATCCTATTGAAACTGATGTTAACCCATTTAGGCAAATGGTATTAGATGCGATCAAGTCCTTATTTAACCTAAATTGGAATTGTTCAAATTTTGAAGAAGCTTATCCTTTTCTTAACACAGAGAAAGAGTTTTTATACATTCCTGATGAGGCTAGCCCATCCTCTAATTTTGAAAATCCAGTTGATGAAGTTCTTAATCCAAAATCACAAAGATTCTACGATTTGCTACAATCAGTAGATGCTCCATTATCCATGGGTTGTGAATCACATTTCCAATTGTCCATGACTTCTAAAATGCTAAACATTAAAGTAGAATATTAATTGTTACAAAGAAGCTTTGCATAGATTGTTGACTTTTTCAGGGAATCACTTCCAAAAGACAATATCATGCTTAAAAGTTTTTACTATACGAAAAAAATGGTCCGTAACTTAAGTTTGCCACTTAAGGTGATTAATTATTGTAAAAAGGGGTGCATGTTATTCTAGCATGCGGATAAATCCCTTTCTGAATGCAAGTTTTGTAAAAAATCTAAATGCAGAAAAAAAAAGTCGTGTAAGAAAAAGAAAAAACATCGCAAGCAGTTGTATTACTTTCCTCCGGCACCAAAACTATGTCAATTGTATGAATCAGATGCATTGCATCATATATGAGTGGCATTCTAAGTATAAATGAGAGGATAGCTTTATGCAGCATCCATTGGATTCAATGGCTTGGAAGAAATTTGATGAAAATCACTCATTATTTGCTTCAGAAGTGAGAAATGTTAGATTAGGATTATACATGGATGGATTCCAACTAGAAGGAAATACTTATCTTGGCCAGTAATAGTGACTCCCTACAATTTACCACTATGGTTGTGTATGAAAGAGGCCTAAATGTTTTTAACAATTATTGTCCTTGGCCCTCACAACCCTAATAAAAAAATAGATGTTTGTCTATAATCTTCAATTGATGAGTGCATTTATGGGAGAATAGAGCGCAAATATTTAGTGCTTCAATGAAGCAAAATTTTCAATTACGGGTAACCTTAATGTGGATTATCTCTGATTTTTAAGCCTATTTGATGTTATTAGGGTAGAATACTAGTGGTAAATTGGCATATCCATATTGCATGAATGAAAGAGGAAGCATTAGACTTCAAAATGGGGGAAAGCAATCTTGGTTTGATAATCATAGGAGATTCCTTCCACTTGACATCCTTTTAAAAGAAATAAAAAGAATTTCTTTAAAGGAAGGATTAAAAGAAGGCCACCTCCTCTAATTAAAAATGGATATGAATTAATTCAAAAAATAGATTAGTGGGGTTTTCTAAAGGTGACCGAGCTTGGTGCAGCTAAAACAAGGAACTTATTAAACATTATGGTTAGAGAAAACATAGCATTTTTAGGACAAACCTTACTAGAAATTAAACATGATTCGTCATAACCTTGATGTCATACATATTGAAATGAATGCTTTTGATAATGTTTTAAACACTGTGCTAAATGTCAAAGGCAAAACCAAAGATAATGCTAAGGCATGACAAGATTAACTTCGCTATTATAATAGGCTCGAGTTGGCAAAAGATCCAAAGATTAGAAAGTATCCAAAAGCATGTTATATATTAGACAAGCAATATAAAAAATCACTAATTCAATGATCAAAAGTACTACAGTTTCTTAATGGATATGTATCAAACTTAGGTCTTTATCTGGACATGATAAAGAATAAGTTATTGGCTATGAAAAGCCATGATTGCCATGTGTTTATGCAAAGCTTATTGCCAATCACTTTTTGTGAGTTACTTCCAAGCAATGTGTGGCAAAGACTTATAGAGTTAAACTTATTCTTTAGGTATTTGATTTTAACTATTCTATGGTTTGAAGACATAGAGAGGTTGGAATCAAACATCATGTTGATCTTGTGCAAATTGGAAAAGATATTTCATTTAGCCTTCTTTGATTCCATGGAGCATTTAATAGTCAAATTACCATATGATGCAAAGATAGCTAGATTGATTTAATACAGATAGATGTATCTATTTGAGAGGTGAATCCCTTCTATTTTCCACACTACTTTAATAAAAAACTATAATAAAATGTAAAAATTTATTAAAGCTTAAACTTATTAGCATTGTATATACCTGCGAACATTGAAAAATATGATTAGGAATAAATCATCTGTTGAGGCATCAATTTGCAATGCCTACTTAATGAAGGAATCCTTGTATTTCTTTTGCCATTACTTTGAACCTCATGGCAACAATCGAGGTCTTGATGTTCTTCGAAATGATGATAGAGGTGAGGTTGACAACATCAGTGGGAATTTGACTATTTTCATGTATCTAAGCCGAGGTGTTGGTTGTGTAAAAGAAAGTTTCCTAGATGATGATGAATATCAAGCAGCCCATTCTTCTATTCTTCTAAAGTCTCCAACTATGAACTAGTTTAAGTTTAAGCTTTTCCCTACATCTAATCTTTACATTTTTCAATTTGTGGCCAATTTTGTGATAGGCTAATACATGAGTTCCCAAATCTCTCTCATGTAAGATTGATCAAAGCCTTGAAAACTATTTTCCAACATGGTTTAATGAATATGTATATTCCATTAATAACCAAAGTGATAGATAACAACGTCAACTCATTTGTTGTTAACTTTAACAACTAATATGGCTTTTATTGTCTTTACTTGAAAATAGGTTTGCTATAACAAAATTGATAATGAATTCCTTCAAATACTCTTACTTTTGAACCTCTGCAACAAGTACGATGTTACTTAATATATTTTGCTAATGGATACAAGTTCCATACTGAAGCTCATAGTTCAACTAAAACTACAATGAATAGTAGAGTGTGTATTAAGGGGACTAATTTTGATTCTGATGTCAATGATTATTATGAACGGATTCAATAGATTATTAAGGTGGAGTGCCCTTTACTTATTAAGAAAATAATGTTATTCAAGTGTGATTGGATTGATCCAACTCTAGATGTTAGGGTACATGACGAATACAAATTGGTGGATGTTAATCACTGACATCGATGTCGCAAGTATGAGCCATTTATCCTAGCAATGTAAGCTACTCATGTTTATTATACAAATTATCCTAGTTTAAGAAGGGACATGGATAATTGGTAGGCTGTGTTGAAGATAAAGCTAAGACATATTGCTCAACCACCTGATGTTAGTGTAGAGAAAAGTACATCATCACCCATGGATTTCCAAGCCAATGAATCTCAGTGTCATGATATTGATAAAAATAGTAGAGATATGACAATGTCCAACTTTATTATTCGTTAGAGGAACTAATTGAAATTGATAAAGCTACTGAAGATAAAGATGATATTAAGGAAAATGATGAGGAAATGCAACACATAGAGGAGGAAAGTGAAGAAGAATTTCAAGATAAGGACTACAGTGATGAGAATGAAATTCAATATGATGAGGAGATTGATACTAATTGGATGTTAGTAATTAATTACTATTAGATATGTGTATATAAGTTTAATTATATGTAATATAATTTTAATTAGATGCATGACTTCAAAACTTAACATATGAATTATTTTATGGTTTAGTTGTTTTGCACATTTATGCATGAAATAATTTTTTTAACTAATGGCTCAAGGACAAGATAGAAATCAGTAGCTTGGAGGTCGTATACCTCGTGCAGGTCATTCCAGATTGTCACATAGCAATCCATCGCTAAGAACGATTCCTTTAAGCCCTCGATCATCTCTTTCAACTGTTGGACCATCATTTTTTCAAGCAATAGGAAAGGCTTCACATGATGCATATATGAGATCATCATGTCCACCTTAACTATTTGTGCATCCTATTACACCCAGTTTAAGTTCATTTTTAAGGGAGTCATCGCTGCTTACATTGCATACCAAAAGGAGCACCACCACTATTAATGATCGTATTGAGCGAGTGGAAATATCACTAAAAAATGGGATGTAAGTGCATAAACCATTGTAATATATTAAAATGCGATATTATTTGTATGCCTCGGTAATTTTCTAAAACTTGTTATTCCTCAAGTTGTGGCCATCTAATTATTGTTCTAGAAGAATTTACAAGATTTTCAAGCAAAGACTTGATCCTAATGCAATTAATGGGAATTAAATATCACTTGAAATTAAGGAGTTCTACTGGAATGAGTTTCAAATAAATTTGCTTTATGTATGTGGTCATTTGGCATATTGTGTTTAGAATGTATATGTTATACTTATTTATGTGTCATTTGCAGAAACACTTCTACTGGAACCTTGTTATTATTGAGGCAATAAAGGAAGGATGGATTTTTAAGGCTAAAAATCGGTACTAGGACTTTGTGTACAATAAAAAGAGAAACAATGAGTGACCCATAGATATACCCCAATTAGTATGGGATAATTGATTTTTGCTTTAAACAATAAGTTTCATACATTATCAGCCCAAAAATCAAGGAACCGATGAGGAGGGCCTGATAAAGGTGCTTCTAGTTTTTACACTAGTGGTTCTATCATGATCACTGAGCATGTGGAGAGACTTGTAAGTAAACCCATCATTGATAAAACTTATACACACACACACACACACAAATGTTTTTAAATTATTTTGATATTTCAACTCGATTTAAAATTGTTTCCTTTAATAATGATTTGTCAATTAATGTGGGAGGCATCAGTAAGCCGACCACCCTTTACTGTCCCAGAAGCATTCCTGCACCCTCATACTATCAACCATAATAGACAAATATATGTTGCTTTGCGATCTCAGGATATACATGTATGTATATCTCTAAAATGTGAATATATCTTTACACTTCATTACTTAACTTTTCTAATATTCATACACAAAAAACTTGTACTATTCAATAGTCTCATCTCCTATAGTTGTGCGAAAAGTGAGAGCAGTCAAGATCATCACTAGATAAGACTGAGCTATTCTATAAGGTTGTTAGAGGTCACAAGAACAGAAAGGTGTATGGCTTGGGCTCTCATGCAACATATATTTAAGGATCAAAATTCGGTGTATCGTCTTCTTTATCAGTAACGCCTTCTTCATCATCACCACAAATGTCGACTCATTTAGGATGCTTGATAAAAGATGATATGAAGGAGATCATTAGATGGACTTTTATGACATTTAGGACACGAATAACAAGCATAAAGAATCCACATCCTAGCACCTCAGGTGATGTCCCCATGGTTCCACTGATTTTCCCCCTCTGACCATTACTACCCCTGTTGCTGCATCTGTTGTCCCGCATAGTGCTTATTCGCTTGACTAAATCGATCCACCAACCTTTGGCCCCACTACTGCTGACTTTATTCCTCCAAAAGATGTTCCCCATCCTACAATGCAGCAGTAGGCCTTGTCTTTATAATTACCATTAGTATTTTACTATTTCAAAACTTATACTTTAAATTTCACTTGAAGTGAAGATTGGATGTGTTTAGTACTTTTTAATATTCTTAGTATATGTTATGTAGCATGCATGTGTATGGAACTTAGATACATCATTTTGAACTTCTTTATCTTGAATTTGTATGATTTATTGATAATTAGTATGATATGTTAGCTTTTGATTAATTTTTACAAGTTCAATTTGCGTTGATTCTTAATTTGTTACTAGGTTTTTAAATTGTGAAACTTGAAAAAAAAAAATTTAAAACATTAGCAACTACAATAGCCATCGCTATTTTTTTGACAATTTTTAATTATTTGAAAAGACAATTAAATAAATAATTTAAATAGTTAACGATTACTTTGGCGACTAGAACTGTCGCTAAAATATTTATAATTAAAGTAAAAAATTAGCGACGATTTTGGTCACGACTTGTTTCGTCACTAATAGCATAATTAAAGAATTAGACAGCTGATTATTATATAAATTGGCGAGGTTAATTTATTAAATTAGTGATGGCTAATTGTAGTTGTTAAAAATATAGCGGTTACTCTGTCGTTGCCAAACTTTGGCGTCAGGTACGGCAACGCAGTCGCCATTTTACATTGGCGACTACTTTAGCGATCGTCAATTCTTTTTTTTTAGTAAGTACACATAACGTGACCTCATCCTTTTTGTTCAAACTTCATCTAATCATACAGATAATATTTAATATTTATTATACCGAAACATTTCAACATCAAATATTTTTTTGGAATAAAATATTTTTTTATTGTTCATCATAAATATGAAGTAAATTTTCTTTTCAATACCAATTGGCACTTTATTAGGTATACTCAACTTCCTTTGTCACTTTTATCTTGCAGTAGAGGTGAGCAAATTTCGGGTTGAATCGAAATAACTGAACGAATTGATTATTTTTTTAATTTAGTTCGATTATTTCGGTTCGATTTTTATTTTAAGAAAATTTCTGTTATTTTGATTTGGTTTTAAAAGTCAAAAATCGAAAAAATCGAACCGAATATTAATTAAAAATATATTTTTTTATTTATATAATTAAAATTATTTAAATTTTACGGGTATATATTGAAAAACTGAACTGTAAAATTTCGGTTAACTAAATTTTTATAGGTTTATATATAAATTTATACATGAATTAAAAAATTTCGATTAACCGAATTATTTTGATTCGATTCAATTCAATTAATAACTAAATTAATTCGATTTTTAATTAAATCAGTTTGATTATTGAATCGAACCGATGGATGCACAGCCCTATCTTGCATTGTAAGTTGTGGAAGATAAGGATATAATAAATTTTAAGACTCTTTTTAGAGAATATTTTAAGGCCAAGAATATTTGGGTTCTTGACCTACCTGTTATTGCAATTGTGGGCCATGTAGAAAATTAACTGTCATAGTTATGGCAAATTTGAGGTTTGATAACTCAAGTTAATGAATTTTGTCAATTGAATCATTTATTGGAGATCATTGCATTCTATGTTCACTATATTAATTGATAATTTGGAAAAATATTTCTACTCATCAATTACTTGTAAGAAATAGCATTTTACTAAATTTTTCCAATTATTATACTCTAATTTTAAATTTGGATGAGATACCTCTCAAAGAAATATATTAAATAAAATATGAAGGAATAAAATAAATAAAACTTAGACTTATCTTCTTTATTTATAAATTTGAGTTAATCTTTATCTAATGGTGAAATATGGAGTAGAATTATAATTCATAGTAAGTTAGGAAATCCTATCATTAAAAGGAATATATTTTATGAATTATTAGAATTCTCAATTTAGTATCAGTTAGGAAATCTAGATAGATTTGGGGGAAGCCTAATGCTTTTCCCCGTATGCGATACTTCCCTAATCATTATAACCATCCATGTTACCCAATAAAAAGTTTATATTTTAATCATTTTTAGTTTATTGAGTTTGTATTTATTTAATATAGGCTTTATAAAGTAATAATCAATGATTTAAAAATTGAACTGAATCAGAGTATAAATTGGATCATGGTTGGATTGAATTCGATCGAATTTTTTTTTATTATAATTATTTATAAAATATTTAAAAATATAATATGATTAACACTATATAAAAAGTAAAAAAATATTTAAAAATCTATTAATTATCAAATATTAACCTATAAATATTAATTTTAATCTATTTATCATTAATAATAAAGTTTTTGATGTAATATAGTGACAATTAAGTCAAATCAAATTTTTTAAAGTACAAAAAGATAAGGTAAATTAAGTATAATTAATAAAAATTTAATAAATTACATAATACATAATTAATTTATAATGTACACTTTTTCTATATAGAAATTAAAATAAATTTTTGTTATATTATATAATTAGAGACTATATAATTTATAAACATATATTTATGTATAATTGAATGAATTATGCACAATGCATATTTGTATGTGTATGTATATAATGAATTTCATAATTGTATAAATTATATGAAAAATTAAAAATTTTTAAATAGATAAATTTTAGAATGTAAAATATAAATTTATTAATAATAATATAATATGTTCATTATAAAAATTAATATTAAAAAATAAAAAGTAAAAAATTCAAATGATCCTGTAACTTAAATAAAATGAATCTAAAATGATGCGTGAGGATTTAACTAATAATATATATTTATATCTATATAATATATAAACTGAATTTCATAATTAAATAAATTATATAAAAAATATT
>CANXYI011382954.1:0-10998 GCA_948208565.1 Hura crepitans | reverse complement strand
ATCAATCTTAGAGAAGACACCAACCCCTCTAAGTTGATAAACAAGATCATCAATATATGGTAAAGGATACTTGTCCTTGATGGTGACTTTATTCAACTGTCTATAATCCATATAATGTCTCAAAGAACCATCCTTCTTCTTGACAAATAGAACTGATGCTCCCCATGGCAAAACACTCGGTCTGAAGAAACCTTTGTCTAAAAGCTCATACAATTGAATCTTTAACTTTTTTAACTCCGTAGGAGCCATTCTGTATAAAGCTATAGAAACTAGTGTTATGCCTAACATCACTTTAATCCTAAATTCTAACTCCCATTTTGGTGGCAAACTAGGTAACTCTTCTAGGAAAACATCCCTAAACTCAGCTACAATAGGAATTTGACAAACTTTTATTATTTCCCTTATGGTGTCAATCACATAAGCAAAATAAGCTTTATAACCCTTCTGTATCATCTTTCTAGCCACTATGGCTAATACTACATTAGCCATGCAATCCGATCTTTCGCCCAACACTGTCACTTCTAACTTATTACTAGATTGTAACATGATCCTCTTATTCTTGCAATCCACTATGGCATGATACTTGGACAACCAGTCTATACACCAGATAAGATCGAACTCATTGAATGGCAATTCAATGAGATCCATAGAGAAAACTTGTCCCTGTATTGATAATGGATAACCTGCATACTTTGCTCACTATAAAATATTGTCTATAGGATTGCTAACCATTATGTCAAAGCCAAGGTCATCTAACACTAACCCCCGATCTAAAACCTATGTAGTGTAGATATAAGAATGTGTGGACCCCAAGTCTACAAATGCTAAAGTAGGTAAATCAAAGATATGAAATGTACCCATAATAACATCAGTAGTCTTTGCCTCTTCTCTAACTTGTATTGCATTTTACCTCGCTGGATCTCTACTCTCTATCTTGTCTTTTTGGCTAGCCCTAGCTCTACTTCCTGAATCTCTCCTATCTTGCTTTTAGGAAGAGACATAAGGCTTCACCAAACAATCCTTCTAAAAATGATCTCTAGAGCCACAACCCCAGCAACAACTTGGTATAAGCTTCTAACATACTCTAAGATGTCCCCTATGGCAAGTCTCACAAGTAGGTGTCATAACATTGCCTGCTGTGGATCTAGGAGTGCCCGAAGTCTGAGTTTGTGCTCAAGTTTATAATCTAGAACCATATACTAACCTTTGTGATCGGTCTAACTGCTTACCTTAATAATGCCTGGGCTGACCACTCTTATGCTTCTTATCAAATGCATACCCGAAACTTCCTTGCCTATATCCATATAATCTCTTCTTAAAGTTGTCTCACTTTTGCTTCATCTCATTCACAATCTTTGTAGTGTGACAAGCTACCACCAAAGCTATAAAGTCTCAGATCTTTATAGGAGCAATCTATTGCATAACATCTAAGTTTAATCCCTTCTCAAACTTCTTACAACGGTCCTCTTTTGTGGTAACTACTTCCTTTGCACACCAACTCAAATGAGCAAACTCCTTCTCATACTCAAAGATCATTCTGTGTCCTTGTCTAAGATCCATGAATTCCTAGTACTTTTGGTCCAGGTAATGCTCAGTTACATACTTTTCCTTAAATTCCTTTAGAAAGAAATCCCAGGTGATATCTGCAGCTACCTTGTGCTCTATGATCACTTCCCACCATTTTAATGCTTCTTCAGACAATATTGAGATGGCACATGCAGCATACTCATCTTATAGGCATCTCAATTGTTGCATAAAATGGACTATCTAATCTAACTAGTAGTTAACTCTATTGGACTTATCTGACTCTTCTCCGTTGAAGAAATCAACCCTATTCTTGATCAATCTCTCTATATTAGTCCTTTGAAATGCTAGCGATTCTTGTGGCACTAGAGGTGGAACAACTTGTGCATTAGCAACCATAGTAGCAGTTGTCACAACAACTGTTGTCACTTGCCTGATAGACTCCAACATCATCTGTAACTATGTAAGTGGACCTTACTATCAAGTAATAGCATGTCTAACATTAATAGGGGTGACATACTCAGGTTGTGGATCCTCTTGTCTAAAGGCTAAAGAAATATGGCTTTCTACCCTTTTTTCCTTAATAGGCGTAGCATTACTACTCATGTCTCATCCCTAAAGGAAAGAGAAATAGATTATGAGCCAAATATGTAATAGTATTTGGTGTAAATATATTATGACTCTAAAAGTGTTCTTGTGTAACCCATAAGTCCAAACTAAACCCCAACTGAATCCTTTGATACCACTAATTATGGCGCCCTCCGTTTGATCTGTGTATCGAACTAGAACAAGGGACATGCACATGCAAAATGATATGTAATTCAATTATCCAAAATCACTCAAAATTTAAAAATTTGAATTTCTTAACTTGGAAATGAAATAAAACTTTGAAAACCTTTTAGCACACAAATCGAGGAAAATTAGGGTCATCGTGTTGAAAATCCAATAGCATAATGGTTGTACCAAAACACTTTCCCAAATTTTTACCTATTTAAAAAACACTTCTATATAATTACAACATACATCTCCAAATCACATGGGTCCTCCTGACCCTCCAAATCATATCATAAACACAATGAGCCTCAGGCTCTCCACAATCAACAATCTCACATTCAAACTCAATAATTATCACACAGCATATGAGAAATATAAAGTAAAATCCATGGTTAAAATGTTTAATAAAAAATTCTGCTACAAAATGTAGATTAGACTTAATCCCTTTGGGAGCACAAGAGCACACTGACTATATAGACATTACATTTACATTATAATTACTATTACAAAAAGAATACAAAAAGTACCCATACAGGGGTTATCTTTATGCCTCCTGAATGCAAAAGCTTTGGCTCTAATCAGCTACCTTATTACCTACGCATTACAAACAAGCAATGCACTAAGCTTTTTCTTAGTTGTGTAATCACTTTAACTTGTAAAAAGGCTAATCTTAATATGCCCATATATACACATATACCATTTTTTGGATTTAATATCACAATTATGCATTTTCAATGATTTATATGGAACTCATGACATTTTTAGTTTAAAATATCACATTCATGCATATTTGGAGTCTTCTATGTAAATATGAACATTTCAAGCATGAGCAATACATTTAATAGTACAATTACCAAGGCATTATATAAACATCAAATAACCGCCATTTAATTGACATAATGCATCACATACATAAAAGTCATAATCTTTAAGCATCAATATGCCAAAAATCACAAATATCATATAATGGTCATTTATAGGCCATAAGGCTTAGTATATATCATACCATATCATAACAGCTTGTAAAAAGCCATATCGAACTCATATATCACAAATGATAATGGCATACCAATTTTTTGGTCATAATTGCCATTATGCACATCGTAACTATCCATATTAGTGTTTTGAGTTATATTCACATATAATCATCAATAATAGTCATACAAATAATAATAAACACTTTTAGACACCTTAAGGCAAGTTTTTGCATTATTTGACCACATTAGGTCCATATCACATAATAATGCCACTAAACATACAATCTCAAGTTATGCATCTTAAAGCCATTTTAATTGTTTAACCAATGAACTAACTAAGAATGGATAGTGAAATTACTTAGGCCTAAAGGCTTTCCACATCTGTAGATACATAAATTAGGCCCGAAGGCTCTCCACATCTGTAAATGCATAACTTTGGCCCAAAAGCTCTCACATCTACAGATGCATAACACTTAGCTTGAAAGGCTCTCATACCATGTAGGTATATATATTTTAGGCCTAAAGGCTCTTATGCACATTGGCATGTAATCATAGGCCTAAAGGCTCTCATGCCTGTCAGCACATAAATCAATAACCCATAGGTCCTATACCCGAAGGTATACTAGTAGCGACTACAATCCTAGTTGACTGATTAACCTATCCAAACTAGGTTTTCTAACTATATAGGCATTATTAAATATGTCATTATGTGTCATTTTATTCAATTTCACTTTTTATATTATTATATTCCATTAAAATCACTATTGGCCTTAATGCACCATTGCATGGCCTAAACATGTATACTTGGCCAAGTTAGGCCAATTGATGTCCATTACACCTAGAGCATTCATTTTAAAGGTGTAATGGCATCAAAATATACAACATCTCAATATGTCACACAAAGACACAAATATTGATACAAACGTTCATTTCGTGGCATTTTCCACTATTTACCTTCAATTGATCATATCTTGGCTCATCATGCATTTATCACACACACATAATTATTATATGTTAAAAATGCATCTTAAGCATAGGAGCACATTGCATTTATGCACATACGACATTTTTCACATCGAGAAGAATATGTGCACATTCATTATTGCATTTTTCGGCTTAAGCAGCCATAATGCTGCACATTGGTACATTAAGTTATTTCATGGCATTCTAGTACCCATTACATCCATTTTATATGTTTCAAATCATAAAATGACCATACACATGTATCTCTATGCATATGGCACACAATATGGCATATTCAATTTTTATTCTACATAATGCATTACTAAGCTCAAAATCATTATTCTTGCAATATTATCATTTATAACCAATCTAAACCATCACATTTCTTACATTTATCATTCCACATATCATGAATTACATTTATAACATTTATTTCATTTTTTAAGCATTTAATACCATTTATTACAATTATGACATAAAGCACATAATACATTAAATGAATAATTTATCCAAATCAAAAAGATTGCACAAACCAAACAAAGTCATATAGGATCCCTGAAGTTGGATTAAGCCTTCTCCTTGCCTTAGGATGCTTGGGTTGTTGTCTTGCTTATAAATACAAAAGGGTATGAACTTTAATAAATAATATAAAATAACCTAGAAGTCAAAAAAATATTCCGAGCATAGATATATGCTCTACAACACCTTAGGAAAATGAAAACCTGAGAGAGAGAAAGTTACTATTAACCTCAATTTTCTTCTCAGTTTTCCTCTCGAAATACTCTACCGTTCTGAATGATTTTAGTGTCTATAGACTCATCTCAAAATGCTTATTATTTCGAGTATAACCTCACAACATGGTTCCTTACATGGAGGAAGAAACCACAAAGAGAAAGAGAGAGAGACGTGGGGTGGAAAATGGAGGAGGAAAGAGTGAAGGAGTGTATGTGTGGTGTATGTGGGGAGGAGAGTAAATTCTCCCTTTATATACTTTTTTGAAAGAAAATAAATTTTCTTTGCTTTAAAAACTTATTATAACTGATAAAAAAGTCAGTTTTCTTCCATTCCTATCCCAAAAATTCCAATAATCCGAGTCCTAAATCCTACAAAAATCTTGAGCCCAATTTTTGATAATAACCCAAAAATTATTATATTTTATATCCCAAAAATTGGGTAAAAGTAGTTCTCGAACTTAGAAAATTTCGATTGCAAAGCCATTGGACTATTCAGAATATTTGAGTATTAGGTTGTAATATTTTTGGATTATTTTGAGCAACTTTTTATGTATTTTATGGTTTAGCTTTGCCTATAGCATTATTCATAAGACACTAACATAAAATCTTAATTAGCATTTTTAACCATCCAAATGACTTCGGATTGGCTTTAAACTTTGTCCAAAATTCTCTTGTAATTAATACTCCCTGTCGGTGCAATTAGTGTGACTCAGGACTCAAGAAGCACTATTCAACACAGGAAGTACTATTTACAAGAGTCGAATTTTAGGGTCGTTACACAATATCTCAGGAAGGATTGAAATGTTCTTTGATGGAGTTGTAAACCAAAAAGGCGTAAAAGCCAGTGCATTACTCATCAATTTGGAAAGTGAGCAGATGTTCCTAGTTAGGAAGTTGGAATTCCATGCAACTAATAATGTAGTGAAATATAAAGCATGTATCTATGGCCTCAAAACTTTATATCAACTAAGGTTTAAAGTAATTGATGTATATGGGGATTCTATGCTAGTCATACAACAAGTGAAAGGTAACTAGGAGTTCAAATATGAGAATTTAAGCAAGTATGTTAGAATACTTATGGATCTATCTAAAGGATTCAATTAATGCACTTTCCATCACATCCCTAGAGAACAAAACCAAGTCATGGATGCTTTAGCCACTTTGATGTAATTTTCGAACCATACCAAAATGGATTTTCCTAAACCCATGTACTTTAGCAAATGGAGATTCCCTACCTCTATAGGTATAGTCAGCACTACCATAAAACAAACCAATGTCAACTTACTGTGGTACCATGACATCTAAGTATACTTAAAAATTAGATAGTACCTATACCATGCAACTAAGAAAGATAAGAAGGTCTTACAAAAATTATCAGCTTAGTTCATTTCTTACCATGGAATGTTATACAAAAGGTAGTTAGATGGCATTTAGCTTAGATGTGTGGATGAATTAGAGGCTTAGAATATACTCACTAAAATATATGAAGGTGTCTATGGTCCTCATATAAATAGGAGAAACTTGGCTAAGAAGATCATGAAATTAGGATACTACTAGTTAACCAAAGAAATAGACTATTAACACTTTGTCAAGAAATATCATAAGTGCTATATCTATAGGAACCTAAGTCACCTACCCTATAATGACTTGACCAATTTATCATCTCCTGGGCTATTTTCAACATGGGGAATAGACATAATTTGGGAAATAAGGTTGTCAATTGCTACAGGGCATAAATACATAGTGGTACCAATTGATTTATTTTTGAAATCGATTGAAGCTAAATCTTTCAACAAATTAGGGGCAAAATAGATGGTGAAATTTATTGAAAGAAATATCATCTGTAGGTATGGATTGTCACAACAAGTTATCATGGATAATAGAGTACAATTTCATGGTGAAAATAGGTAGCTTTTATAGAAATACAAAATTGAGCATCACAAGTCTTCTCCTTACAGACCTTAAGCTAATAGGGTTGTAGAAATAGTCAATAAGAATATCAAGAAAATTTTTAAAAAATGATAGTTACCTACAAAGATTAGGTAAACATGTTACTCTTTATACTATGGGGATATAGAATAACTGTCAGGACATTAATGTAAGCCATGCCCTATTCATTAGTTTATGGAATAGAACTAGTGTTGCTAATAGAAATTAAAGTTCCTTCACTCAGGGTTATGTTAGAAGAAGATATAACATAAGTAGAATAGGCTAGAAATATATATGAATAGTTGGTGTTGATTAATGAAAAATGACTTAAAGCTCTTTATCATATCCAATTGTAACAAAAGAAAATTTCTAAAGCTTATAATAAGAAAGTTAAGCCTAGACACATACAAGAAGGTGATTTGGTATTAAAATAAACAAGGCCCTTATTGTTAGATCCTACGGGAAAGTTCAACCCTAATTGGGAAGTTTCATACTTGGTGAAAAAGGTATTCAAATATATAGGTGTTAAGATCTTAAGCTCAGAAGGTAATGAATTCTTTGAACCCGACAATATGAACAAGCTAAAGAAATACTTCTGTTGAAGATAATAATAAAAAAATAGTTCGCTAAGTTGAAAACCTAAACAAGGCAGCTAAGGAAAAAGTTAGGATAAGTGAAAACTTATCAGGCACTTAATGCAAAAGTTAGGGGATCTAAGAGAAAATATCCAATCAAGAAAACCTTTTCAAGGCTGATTAGTAATGACATTATCATTAATCAAATATTAATATATTTGCCAAGATAAAATAGCTTAGTTTCAAATGCAATTAATAGCAAGAATTCTTTAGTCATTATCATTGATATGAAAGCTTTTATTAAGTGACAAAAATCAAACAAGTAAATGAACTCTAAGAAGAGTCTAAATACATATTTTCTTTTCAAACATAGAAGTTTTATCTTCACATTTTCTTTTTAGTACTAATGTCTTATTGTCTTTGGATGTACTTAGAATCCAATCTTTGTAATTATCATTTGTACTTATGTTATTGTTAGCTTCATGGTCAAGCACATCTCTTAGTATGGCACAATCCTTCCACAAGTTAGGAAAAAAATGCAATAAATGCCATGCTTAAAGTCCATATTTAAATCGTAAAGATTCAAAAGGGATCATTTATAATAGACCAAATTGTTATTGGATACAAGAAGGTATATAAAATGTTGCATGCCTCAATCTAATAAAGGGAATACAACCCGAATGATAAGATAGAGAAAAATGGGTGATCTTCAATTGAGGACACCTCTATCGGATTGTAATAGCTATACTGAACCATTCAGTCCATTAATCATAAGTGCTAAATTTTTGCTCAAGTTTTCTTTCACAATGGTGCTTCGAAACATACTTAATCCAAAGCTTTTCTAGAGGAGGTGCAAGCATCCTTATTTTTTCCTGCAACCAAATCTTAAAAAAAGATCCATTGGTTGGAAAATTCATAAAGGACCACCTAAGCAAAAATTAGGCAAACTTGCTAGTGTGAAAACCCTTATGGGTGCACTAGGCAAAAGTGAGGGTTAAAAGAAAAAATAAAAGCTTAGGGAAAACCTGTAAAGGCTCTCTATACATACTTATAAAAGAAGTGGGCTTCCAGTTATGAAGTCAATGTCCTCTCACTTTAAAGCATCCAATCCTTGAATGGTCTTAGCTAAGCAGACACCAAAAGGATTATGATTGAAGCATATTTCAGTCAAAAATTAGAGAACCTTAAAATCACAATACTCATCTTTAAAAGTGACTATCAATAAATTACCAAGGATGCATAGTGACATCTATTTAGCCCACTTCCTTCAGTTGAGAGGAAATTTGTGAGCAAGATCTAAAATTTCTTGTAGAGAAATTGGCTTATACTTGGAATTACTTTCTTACCAATAAAGGGAGAAATGCCCAAAGCAAGGATAATATCTATAGGATAATACTCCTTAAAAGATGGAAGAGCTAAAGGATCATCTAAAGTAACATGATAGGTCAAAATAGCGACAAATTTTTCAACAGTCAAGGTAATTTCTTGGTGATTGAAGATAAACACATAAAAGATAAGGTCCCAATATTGCACAACGTAGAAAAGGGAACAAGGATGTTTGAAGTCTAGGAAGCCTTTAATTTTAAAATTTTAGGCAATTATTGATTAAAGGAGAATGACATGGTGAAATATAGCATGAGCAAAGGAGAAAGGGGTGTTTATAGGCCCTAACCCTCACTATTGCTTTTCCTACTAAGAAAAGGAATCTAAAACACATGAGGAAGTCCACACGGACCTCAAAACATCTAGAGTCAATGTCATGGTCCACATAGACTAATTAAGACAGGTCTGCAACAGTGCTTATTACCAATTAGGAAGAATGTCTACACAAACCTCTAGACACCATGTCTGTATAGACCAAGAACTATCAAGCTTTTCTAAGCAAGTCTTGCTATAAAAAGGGCACTCATTTGATGAATTGCTATTGGAATATGATATTTAAGTGTTTTGTTATCATTTATCAAACATTTGTATGTAAGGATGCAGAATTGTATAAGAATGTGTACTAATGTTTTTGTATACAAAAAGTTGGGCCTATTTACAAGAAAAATAATAATAAAGCTGCCACCTATTCTACTCTTTAGTATTATCCTCTTCCTCAGTATCCTCATCATCAATTGAGAGCACTAGCTTTTCAAAAAATTTCAAGGCTATTAATTTCTTTTAAGTTTTGTGAAGAGTGGCAACTCTTCATGACAACTCACTCTACAAAAGAAAGAAGGATCGATACATGACATGCATAACATACACACTTGCATAAACTAACCATTGTAAGAAATTGCTTACAATAAAGACTCAAGTCTCATCAACCATTTCCTTTCTAAAGGCTTTTCACTACGTAAGTGGTCTTCTCTACCGAAGCCCTCTTTACCTATTTAATCAAGACAAAAGTGTCACATTAAATCAAAATAATGCAATGAGCAATTGAACTAAAAAAAATACCAGACTAGTGTGGTAGTCTCTAACTCAAAGGGAATTGGCCAATTGTCCTTAATGCCAAGGCGAGAGGATAGCTCTCCATCCATGCCATATCGCATGTAACTTAGCTTCGGTATATCAGTTAAGGTGCCCATAACTTTATCATGTAAAGATAACTAACCAATAGGTAGACTAGAAACTTCACTTCTAGTAGTATGAGCAAGAGGAGGTGAAAATTGAGAACTAGGATAACTAGAAATAGTTCTTACCCTTTTTCTTACTGAAGATGGTCTAGCTTTAGAGGTACTGGTAGTAGGCTATAACATAATACACAGTCAAAAGATGTTTTCAAAATTAATGAGAGAAAAAAACCTAAGCAATTTACCTAAGGAGGAGGAGGTCTTGAGGTATAAGGAACCTAAAGCAGTAGGTGAGTGGATGCCCAAGAAAGGTAACTCTCTCCATCACTCTCTACTAGTGTGCTCTCTACGATACCTATAGTCATACATCACACAATCTCTAGATCATCAATATACCTTCTAAATAACATCAAATTAGGAGGACTCTAAGGGACATGTCATATATCACGCCCCATATGCTAGCCTATTACTCTCCCTCCCAGAAACCGAGAGTAAGCCTCTAAAGTGGTTAGTAATATCTTACAAGAAGATAATTCTAGAGTAGAAATGTTAAAAATCTAGCATCTCTTCAAGTGGGAAAACCCACTATGCCAAGTCAATCTATAAATGTAAGTGTTAGTTATAATCACCTAAATTACTAATAATGAGTTTTCATATGTAGGAAATACTCACATTGGACCAAGTTCTAGAGCTAAGATACTGGCAATGCTATATTAGAGAAGATGCAGTCTAAGGTCTTGAGGATGGTCAAACCCATTTATCCATCACTGGGTATCGATAAGGGATGTCTAGCTCATAAGGTTGATGATGCGAGCAAAGGAGAGCAAAATGGTCATTCCAACATACGAGGGCAAAATGGAGATTTTACCATGCTTGATGGACCAAAAATAAGATCAAGGGCCAAAAGACTAAAGGAACAATTTGCAAGCTTAACCATAATCTTTATTGAAGAAATGCAAGAACA
>CANXYI011382946.1:0-10938 GCA_948208565.1 Hura crepitans | reverse complement strand
TAGTAATTGACAATAATTTAATGAGATTAAATCACAGAGTCCTAGTCCAACTAGGACTCTAATTCACTGTGTGCTGCTAATGTGCTTCGAAAGCCCATAGGGTCACACACCTATAGGATATGGGAGATGAGGTGAAATTATGGATTATTAGATGGAATTAGATGTCATTGGAATAAATAAAATAAGAGAAAAAGGATGTATTGTGCTTAGAGCTAAGAGTTAGCCTAAAAACCCTATTTTGGGCCCAATGCATAAGCGTAAGAAAGAAGCAGTTTTAGGCCTTTATTTGATTTAATTAAAAGCCTAACTTAGGTCAGCCTTTTAAGAGTTAAAAGGGCCTATAATTATTGACCTTGAACAACAATTAAAAGGGTATAAAAATCCTAATAAAGTTAGATTTTGAAGTAGACACAAAAAGAGCCACCGAACAAAAAATTGTTTTCTGCTTCCTCCCTTCTTTTTGAAAAATCTGATTGCCCACTAGCCTCGGGCTTTTGGATTTTTTTTCTATTCTTCTCTTTATGGGCTTATCTCTTTATTCTCATGTGGATAGCTTAGAGGTGCTCTATACTGGAACACTGTGATTTGCAACAACTTGGTGTGAAGAAAAACTGAAAGGAATTGACTTTAAAGATAAACGGTAAAAATCTTCCAAATCCTTTTTCTTTGCTGCATGTTTTGATATTTTTTGACAAATCATCTCCTTTTTGGAATCCATGGCTATTAATTTTTCGTTGTACATGAGGTTATGGACCCTAACACATACACAATGCATCTTAAGAGAACAAAAATGTACCGTGATCCAAAATCTTATTATTGGTGGCCTAATATGAAAAGGGACATAGCAGACTATACAACAAAATACCTGACATGCCATCGAGTGAAAGTTGAACACCAAGTTCCTTCTAGATTACTTTAACCCATTATAATATTAGAATGGAAGTGGGAGAGAGTCACAATAGAGTTCATAGTGGGACTACCCATGACTAGAAGTAAATGTGACATAGTATAAGTAATTATAAATCAATTAACAAAGACTGCACATTTTATTCTAGTCAGAATAGATTATACCTTGGAAAAGTTGGCTTGATTGTATATAGATTAAATTGTGCAATTGCATAGAGTGCCAACATCCATCAAATCTGATCAAGACCTGAAATTCACATCATGATTTTGGAAAAAACTACATAGCACCTTGGGGTCTTGATTAACCTTCAGTGCATCATTCCATCCATAAACAAATTGTCAATCAGAATGAGTCATTTAAGTGAATAGGATGTTTAAATAATTTAATATAACAATAAGATTATGATGCTTACCTTGAAAACTCATATACATAGGTGCTTAAATATATGTTAAGGAGTTACACCATTAAATTTAAGGGAAGTTAGGATTGTTACCTCCCATTGGCAAAGTTTACATACAACGATAGCCATTAATCAAGTATTGTCATGGCACCTTATGAAGCTTTATGGAAGGAAATGTAGGACTCTACTTTTTTAGAGTGAATTGAGTGAAAATAAGCTAATGGGACTAGATTTGATCAAAGATGTTGAAGAAAAGGTCAAGGTGATTATAGAAGATCTAAAAAAGATATCATATCAATAAAAATCTTATGTTGATTTGAAGCAAAAAAATATTAAATACGAGGTAGGTGACAAAGTTTTCCTCAAAGTATCACCATGGAAAAAGGTGTTTTGATTTGGTAAGAAAGGCAAGTTGAGTCTAAGATTTATCGACCTGTATGAAATAAAAGAACATATAAGACCAGTGGTATATAGATTAGCTTTGCCTCCTGAACTATAATAAATTTATAATGTTCTTCATGTTTCAATATTGAGAAAGTACAAATCAAACACTTCACATGTATTACCAACTGATGAAGTAGAGATACAACTTGATATTTCCTATAAAGAGGAAGCAGTGACAATCTTAGCACATGAGGTGAAAAAGTTACACAACAAGGTGGCACCACTAGTAAAAGTACTATAGAGACACCATAATATGGAAGAAGCAATATAGGAAAGTGAAGAACAAATGATAGCATAATACCTATAACTATTTGAACTAGGTAATTTTGAAGATAAAATTTTCTTTTAGATAGGAAAAACTATCACACCCTAACTTTTTGTCTAGTTTTTCTTAATGATAGAATTAGAATTAGAAGAAAAAGTGGGGAACAAAATGGATATACAGATTGAGTAAAGTTGGTTAGTGTGAACAGCGGAGCGAAAAATGAGTGAGGGACAAAATGGCAATTATTACAAATGACTAGGGACAAAATTGGAAAGTGTAATAAAAGATCCAAAAATATTTAAAACATACATAAAAGGGGTGAAAACACAAATGTAGGGTAAAAGGATCATAAAAATATGGAAAGGAAAGAGATTCGAGACATGGTCCTAATGAATAGTGACATTAGGGTGTGAATAGTGCTTCTAGAGATCCAGGTAGACTAACTAAATAAAATGAGATGGAATAATATGAATTCATTTTAGGTGAAGTTTGAAGTGAAAATGAAGTCATTTAGGTGGTTAAAAATACAGTTAAAGTTTTTACAGCAGTGTCTCAGGAATAGTGACTTAGTTTAAGTTGAATGATAAAATATTCAATTCTTGCTCAAAAAAATTTAGGAATAGCATGATCTAATGGTCAAAAACTCTAAATAAGCAAATGGTAATGGAATTTTCTGATGTTAAGAAGTAATTTAATGAAATTATTTAAGAAAGTGAGGGTATAATTAAATCGGCTCCTCTTAATGTTTAATTGCAATTTTCTTAGGACATATGAATTATGGATTTTCTTAATTAGTGGCATAAAAATGGAATTAAATAGACACACTAAAATGATGGAATTAATTTTTATAAAGAAGAAACAAGGTCAGAATTTATGTGAACCCTTGAATTTAACATGTGACAACAGTTGGATCACTTTATATATATAGCCATTTTACATTAGTTAAAAGCCAAAAAAAAACTCATCTTTCTCCTCCTTAGGATGACGCAATTGTTGGCTAAACCCTCCCTCTCTTTTTCTTTTTTCCACCATAAAACCAAATATACAAGTTATTTCTTGTCACCAAAATGGTCTCTACCACCACCTCTAGATCACTATTCTAAAAAGAAAACCCTAAAAACAAGACTAATTTAAAAGAATTACAACTTGAGTGAATAGTGACCAAGTTATAGGTAAGTGTTTTAATTCAATGTTTTATTTTTTTTTTTTAGTTTCTTATTCAATGTAAGTAAAGTGTTCCCATGGTTAATTTTGAATTTGGAGTAGTATAGAATGTTGTAGGAATTTTTCTAACCCTAAATCTATTATATTTGTAGAGAAAAGTAATGCTTTAGAAGGAAAAGGCTTAGAGAGCCTAAATTGGTCTAAATTGAAGTGGTTATAAGTGAATTCAATAACATATATATTAAGTTGTGTAATGGGTTACAATTTAAGTACATGTATATGTGTGTGTTGTATATGATTTGTGTATGCAACCATGAGTTTACATTCTATTGATGTGTTAATAGCCTTAAATGAATGTTTAAAACATTTTTAAAGTGAGAAATTGGTGGAAAAAGATTGAGTCATTACATATGTATGCATGGTTGAATGGTTTATGTAATGGTGTGTAATGTGCAAATGTGTTGTAGTAGATATTGTGACGTTTGGAATGATTAAATAAAGGTTATAATGTTAACTACCCAAAAATTTAAATGAATGGGTTAATGTACCAAAATGGTCGAATAAGTGTGAACATGTAAACACTTGTGAAAATGTGTATAAAGTGAGTAAAGTTTAAGGATGTGAGTTATTTGCAATGGACATACTTAAAAAAAGAATGAAACATGATATAGAGATTAGATGTTATGCACTTAAAAGTAAAATGATGAGTGCGGTTAATTTAGGGTATGGAATAAGAATAATAATAATATGAATGAATAATGCAATAAGTCATATATTGTAATGAGATTTAATAGAAGCCCATATGAGTTAGATAACCTAGGTTGGACAGGTTGACTGGTCAATTAAGGAGTTAGTAGCTACTAGGAAACTATGGTGTCATACATTATCGATGCAGTAGTAGCAAGGTCCAGTTGGGCCATTACACATGATTATGTATACATTACTCGTGTAGCAGCAGTATAGTCCAGTAAGGCCACTACACTCTACATATATATATACATGTAATGCTAGTATAGCTACAATAAGGATCTAGTGAGCCACTACACATACATCATATAATGCTAGTGCATCAACAATAAGGTTTTAGAGGCCCACAACACATCTTGCATTACTAGTGTAGCCATAGTAAGGTCTAAAATGTGGACCATGGTACACATAGGAGACCTATATAGTTGAGATCCTATTATCCAGTATTAGACCTCATGTCTTGCAAATATGGGCTAGTTAAATGTATAATAAGATTAAATGTTACACAGTAAGATTAATGTGAATGACATTATGACAATAATACAATAATTTAGGTAAAGGTAATGAAGACCAATAAGATTTAAATATTTGCATGTGTTAAGATATAGATATCTATGTATACATGTTTTTACATCATGATTTGCATAAGATGCATGTGTGACTTGATATATATGTATGTGGTTATGTTTATTTTATTAATATACATTTCATTGAATACACCACTAAGCTTTATACTTAGTGCATCGTGTTTCGATGCATAGGTAAGAGATAATCAACTACAGATCAACCTTAGCTCTACAATGTAGTGATCAGCCTTCTCTATTAGGGTATACTATTATATTTTCTTTTATAATGTATATTAGTTAAATGGTTTTAGATGCCCTACCTTTTAGGCCTATGATGATAACTAGAGACAAGCTTAAGCAATAAAGCAAACAACCTAGAGATTTGATCCGTACAGACCATCTTGGTGCAAGTTCGCACCAACTAAGCAAGGCCTAGCCTAAAATAGTAAGCCCATAGCTCATGGTCCATACAAATAAACTAAAGCCCATGTCTATATAGATTAACACAAACTTGGCTAGAAACCAGGCTCAAAGCCCATGAACTTGTGAGTGAACCTATAACCTAGGTCTGCACAAATTAAGTGACCATGATTCATATGGAATTGTCACTAAAAAGCTTTTAGAAGTGTAAACTTCCTATTTAGACTCTATTCCTAATCCTTATAAGACTCTACCTCTTATGAATGGGAGAGTCATCCCTTAAGCCTATAAATCCCCTCTATTGGGTATGAGGGAAGGAAGGAAATTAGAAAGCTCTTAACCCACTACTTTGAGAGTCTGGGCATAGATTCCAAAGTAAGATCAATCTTCTAGTCTTTAGCCAACACTCAAAATAATCCTCTCTTTCTAGAACCCAACCTTTGTGTCATTGCTTAAAGGTTATTTACAAGGTAAGATCTGAGGCTTATATTGTTTGTTGTTGTCATCCGTTTGTGTGTTTTGCTTCTACAAACTAATGATCTCCCATAATTAATCATACGTGAGGTGATTCTATGTAATCCCCACATCAATTATAAGAGTAAGTTACTATTTTATATTGTTTTAATTATATGTAATTACCTATTAAGAGGATTTAACCATTCTATAATTGACACTCTAATCACATAGACTTAATATATTGATATATGTATGATCTGACATTCATGCAGACTATTGTTTGATAATAGTTTTCCATTTACTTTATATACTATGCTTCAACGTATTATGTTTTCCTTGACATGATTGTATATTATTATCACATCATTATTCTATTTCTTAATATATATATTGTTGATATTTTAGAACTAATGAATGGTCCACATGAACTCCCTCTCACAAGGATCATAGTCTGGATAGATGTATGTGTTTTATGCATACTTATGTTATTTTATAGTCTATACGAACTTCCTTTCATAAGGAGTGTATTCTGTACGGACGTCTATTCTGAATTATAGTCCTTATAAATATCTATATTTATTTTTATGTTTTCCTTTGTATGATTAATTTGTCATTCTCTTAGCTATAATCATAATTTAGGCATGTATCATGATCATTCATATTTGTATCACAAAAGTTGTTATCATTTTGTTTGGTATCATTCTTAGGTTCTCACAGACCATTATTTGTGATACTAACCTTTCTTTTTGAGTTGTTAAAGAATGACCTTTCTTACTAGATTAGAGGTCCAAATAGACATATTAGCCATGATACATCGTAGTCTGCACGGATATATACTAGAGCCTTAACGAATCCACACAGACTTGACAATGCAGAGATAGGAACAAACAACTTATTCTTTATTTGTTTATTTGGTTTTGTACCTTTTTATTTCTTTTAACTATTTTGGGTTGTAATAGGTAGATTAATAACTCATTTTACACACCAAAATGCCTAACCTCACATCAATGCTTTTCTACCTAATTAATTGGTGTTTTTTTAATAAAATAGTTTTAAGTTTTCTTTAATAAATGTCACATAAAAAAATGTAATTTAACAAAGGCTAATCTCCTAGAGATGGGAGTTGGGCAATTACCATCAATTCCTATGGAATTACAAGTAGTTATTAGGTCAAATAACTAATAAATGACTTAATTTATTGATGTCTAATATATAGTAATGCCTATTGTATATTTTGAATGCCACAATTTATTTACTCTAAGTGAAAAGGTGACATGAATTAATTATAGTGCTTGCTTGCATGATATAGGATTAAGAAAGTTAGAATATAAAGGAAGTAATATTATTAGGACAAATAAGATTTGATTCTAAACCCTTTCTAAGCAAAAGATTAGTGGTCTTGGTGTAAAGCCAGGTGGCAACTCCAAACACTAATTGCTTTGTCCCTAGTAAAATACAATAAACCTATAATGGCGACTCCAATGGGGAATGAGAATTGAATTTGAAAGTGATTAAATAATATGCCTTCTAATATTCTAATTTTTATCAGTCCCATGTATTGCATTTTCTATATAATGTGTCCCTTTTTACCTTATAAGGTGTTGCAAACCATGAATCCATTTTTCATTCAAGAATGGGGAATTGCTAGTATATTCATCACTCACAAGCCTCATACATTTAGGTATATGAAATGGTTAACTAACCAAATTGCTATTATCCTTGATTAGAAAGACCCGTTATGAGGGACCTCCACTTTTAGGAGCCATAAAAGCCTTTCTGACCAAACCATGAGCCTATATAGTCAAGTTTAGCAACTTTTCATAGGCTGTATAACCCTAAGTGTTTGCAATTGCATTGTGACTATTATATGGTCCTATTACATTTAACCTTGTTTGAAGTGGGGCCAAGCTCATTATGCCTTTTATCTAGAATGGGCCTAGCCTAATTTCACCTCAAATAAGATTTAACAGCTATAGGCCATTGCTTTTGCATGTGCTTTAAATATGAGAGATTATTTGGGCCTAATAAGGCCTATAATCAAACTTACAATCCCCCGATGATGCTTAGGTAATCCCACCTAGGAAAGAACGGCTTGGCCATTTGTGCAAAAAGAATAAGGTCTAAAGATTTCTTGCATGTGTTTGTCCTTACTGCATCACATACATGTATCCCATGTATACCATAAATCATTTACACCCTGCATTATTAATATACTAGTCATGCTTCATTTTTAACCCTTTATCTTGATAGCCATCATTAATCCCTCATTCACTGCCTAGAAGAAGAGAGTAAGCAAGTTGTAGAGATTATGATATTTTACTAGGGATGAGAGTGGTTAGTAGAGTCACCACATAGCCTCCACACTAAGACCTCTGATCTTTTGTGCCAGAAAGGTTTGAAATTTTAGATCTTATTTATACCTATATAATATATCATCCATGTATATTGTAATGTTTATCAATCTCATATCAAGCAAGCAAGCAAAAAGGTTATATTTAAGCATCCATGTCACCTTTGCATGTAAGAAAAGTAAACTTGTAGAAATTAAAAGGTAAATCAACATAATTATATAAATTGTACATTTAGAAATTGAGTTATTGGTTAGTTGCAGTGTGACCTGACAATTACCCGTAATTCCATGGGAATTGATAGTAATTGCCCAACTCCTATCTTTAGGAGATTGGCCTTCATAAAAAAATACATTATTTATGTGATTTTTTATTAAGAAAAACCTCAAAATAGTTTTATTATGAAAACACCAATTAATTAGGTAGAAAAATCATTTAATGTGAAAGTGGAACAATTGGCATGTAAAACAGGTTGATTAACTAACTATTACAACCCAAAGTAAACAAAAAGACATAATAAGCACATAATCAAAAGAAATAGAATAAGGCATTAAAATGGTCCCATCACTATATTGCTTGGTCTATGTGGACTTCAAACGGTTCTGGCTTTAGTCCATATGGACTATGCTCGAGGAAAAGTTATATCCATCTAGACTCCTCAGTCCAGTGAGAAAAATTGATTGCAACTCAAAAGATGAACAACATTAAACCAATAGCACATGAAGAAAACATAAAAAGGATAAGGATATAAACACATTTAAAGCTTGTGAATCAAAAACAATTAGTTGCATAAACGAGGCAAACTAAATAAAAGTAATACAATTTATCACCCATAAGTCCAAATGGACTATAGTCCTCATGATAGAGAGTCCGTGCGATCCACATGATATTTCTCTAGATGCCAATGTGAATTCTCATGCATGATCTAATCATGTTAATGTATCTGAGTAACAAATAAGATCAAATAACTTACAACAAGACATCTAAAATATAAGGTCATTCTTACTGGATATAAATCTATGCGGACTAATTCATCATATTCATATAAGAAATATAAGTTCATGCAAACATTATCATGCTTGTAATTAATAAATTTAAGTCCATACAGACCTTCTCAAGCTCACAATCTAGTCCGTTTAATACAAATTAACATAACAGAATTAACATAGCATGACAATAATGAATAATACACTATGAAACCTCTTATGACAATAACCTACTCCTTATGATTTAAAGTGGGAATAACAAAGAATTGCCTCAATTACAATCAATCTTTAGAGATCATAGGCCTATGAAAGCAGCATCAAAGATGAAAGGGACCTCAGATATTACCTAAATGAATATACTCCTCAAACAATGACACAAGAGTATGAAGACTTGAGAAGAAGTACTTTTTATAAAGCTAATGGATCAAGTGGGTGAATTTTTGTTTAGGATTTTATTTTGAATGCCGGAGTGTGATGTACATGCTAGAAGAATAGGTTTTTTAGCCTCCTTTTCCCTTGGTTCAAGAGAAATATTTATAGGCTTAGGTTTAAGGTTCTTCCCATTTAGAAAGAGGTCAGAATCCTAATGGGATTCTGAATCCTAATCAAAATAGGAAGAATTCTACTTTTGGAAAGCTTTTTTTGTTGACAAGTCTATGTGGACTTGTTCATACTAGTCTGTGTAGACTAAGTTTAAGTATGCCAATCTATAGGCTTTATGGGCTAAGTTTTGGGCTAGTTTTGTATTTGATCTATGCGAACCTATTTCCTGAAGGCTTGTGCCATTGCTTAGGAGCCTATCATAGGTTAGGAGTGAGGTGTCTACAGTTGCCCTGTGTATGTTCTGTAAAAACAATGCATATCAAAGTACACGAGTCAGGAATGCTTACCTATCACAAAGATACACTGAATGCGAATCCTTGCTTCTTTTGATCAGACCATTATTGACTAGGCTTTGTTATGAATTTTGGATTTAGCTTATGAGGCTGAACCTAAAGTAGTGGATTTACTTATGAGGTTGAACCCGAAGTAGTGGATTGGCTTATGAGGCTTATAAAGTTGAACTCGAAGTAGTCGATTGGCTTATAAGGCTAAACTCGAAGTTGTAGATTGGCTTATAAGGTTGAACCCGAAGTAGTAGATTAGCTTATGAGGGTGAACTCGAAGTAGTGGATTAGCTTATAAGGCTAAACTCATGTTTAAGGATTGAACTCTGGGTTGTTCCTAAAAAGGTTGGATTGGACACTGAGTCAGTCTTAAAAGTGTTAGATTAGATGTTGAGTCGATCTTACAAGAAAGAATAAAACATCAATTTAATATTAAAAATGCCATAGTGTCTGTTTGGCTTTTGAGAGGTGCCTTATGAAGTCTCTAAGAGCCATGTGGTTGTAGTTCCATACAAACGATGTTTAAATGAAGTCTTTGTGGACTTAAAGTTTGCAAGTCTATGTGCACCTATCGTGATAGAGTGATAACCACTCATTTTCCCTCTTCTTTTCTCATTTGTAATCTTTTTAGTTTTTTTCTCCTCCTTTTTCTCTCACCAAAAAAAACCCTTACTGATGGCTTCTAATGCTACCAGTGGTTCCCACTCATCATCCTCTGGCAAAAGTGAGGGAACTTTAATGGTTCTTCTTATCCCAACGAGCACAGGGACCTATTCTTCCCCTTCTCCTCTAATGGAGGACATTTCAATGCCAATTCTAATTGATTTTATGCCTTCTACAGCCATTAACCATCCTTAAAATGTTGTTTTAATGAATGGAGTTATGTTTGGTGACCCAACTCCATTCTTAGTAAATTTGACACATCATGCATGCTCAGAGGTTTACCTCAGGTGTGTTTTCCTTCCCTTGTGTGCCTTATTAAGTTTTTATTGGATTTTCCTCTATTTTCTACAATGTAAACTATCTCTACTTTGATAAGTCCATATAAACCTATTTTACTAAAGCATACTAGGTCCGTGCAGACATTACCTACAATTGTTCACTCCGGCATCATTAGGATGTGATATAAGATTGTTCAATAATTGATAGTCTAGAAAATCTATGCGGACTTCTTGGTAACCGCTATATGTCCTTGCGAACTTATATCTGCTTATGAATATGGTCTGTATAGACCTATGCCTTTATAATTTTTATCTGTACAGACCTCGTTGTGATTGTTCTTATAGTCTGTACGGACCTGTTGTAGCTCTTCCATTTATGGTCTGTGTAGACCTATTTTTAATATATT
>CANXYI011382810.1:0-11707 GCA_948208565.1 Hura crepitans | reverse complement strand
AATCCCATTAGATAACTAAATTGAATTTATTTCACTTTTAGTTATAAGCCTAACCCCATTAAAAGTCTAATCCATTTAAATAATTACAAGTAAATTTGAATTGAAATCAAAATCAAAACAAATTTGAAAACCGATTAAGTTTTGGATTCTTATCATTATCCTTAACATTATTCCCATCCAATAAGATAACTCTTATCCAACAAGAATAGGATAATGTCAAAATTTTAATTAATTTGAAATTATAATCTAATTAGAAGCCTAAATCAACTAAAAGTCTCACAATTTGTAGTTCACTAGGAATCTAATTCCAAAACAAACTATAATTGAACAAGATTAGGACTCTTATCCATATCCGACTAAATAACTTTTATCCAATCAAATTAGGATAACTTTAATCTTTTAAAATTCAAGTTAAAATTCTAATCAAATTAGAATTCTAATTCAAATAAAAAATTATAGTCCAAATTCCACTAATAATCATATTTCAAATAAAATTCAAATTCATCATGATAAAAATCATCTTATCTTTATCCAACTAGATTTTTTTTATATTTTAATTTAATAAAATTAAATTAAGATGATAATATCAGACATTCTAGAAAATAAAAATTCCAATCCAATTAGAATTTTAATTTAGCTAAAATACTTCAAGTGGTAGTTTAATAGGAATCAAATTCTAAGCGAACCGCGAAACTATTTGTAACTCAGATTTTGAAATTGATCCAAACCACTTTAGATAAATTCTAGAATTCATTGGCACCTTTTTAGACTGGTAATAATGATTTTTATCAAATAAAATTATCTCCTTGAGTCGTTTAAGTCATTGCAAATTCATTTGACAAAAATCATGATTATAATGTGCAAAAACCATACACAATCTTGTCAATCTAGCAAGTTTATGAATCCAATTCATTTTCAAACAATTTATACCACTTAAAATCTTTTAATTAACATCATAGACATGTCATATTTGTGAATAAACAATTCTATAATAATTAGAAAATAAATTAAAATTGAATAACAATCATTCAAAAAAATTTAAATTTTATAAGTACCATAAAAACAAAATTGTCTTCAATTTATTTTCTAATTTTTTCAAATTAATTCAATGATAATGGATTCTAAAATTAAAACCAAAATTTTAATTCATCATGAATCTGATTAAATTACAAAATAATTTCCATTAAATCAAACAAACACAGCCAAGAACATAATACGAATCCAAAACCATCGTATAAGCAAACTAGTTCAATTTTTATGCATAATTCAATTTTATTTTTTAAAAATGACCAAGACCAGATTCTTATTCATATATAATCATCATTAATACATATTAATATGACAAGAATTAAAAAATAAAAATCATTGAACAATTATATGTATTTTTTGGCCAATTATACATATATACCGTAATCGTTTATCCAATCATTTCAATTCTTTCAATGGAACCTTGCTCTGATACCATTGTTGATTTTCATGGATCATGCATAGCAGAAAATAAAACTCCATGGATAATAAACAAAGGAAAAAGGTCCATTGGAAGAATTGAAATACAAAATTAAATTAAAAAACTATGATTAAAATTCTATACTGTCTCAACTACAGACCTATTGAATTCTTATTTTCTCCTCACCGAGTTATTGCAAATCACAGTGATCCTCATCGAGAACACCTCCAAGGTATCCGCATAGGAATTATGAGATGAGAAATTACTAAAGACTTATAGGCTAGTAAGAAAGAAGAAGAAAATTGTCTTGCGGTAAAAGTCATTTTTCCATAGAGAGGGGTTTTTTTAATGTGTGGTTGTTTATTTTTGAAGCATATTTATATTTTCTTGGATTCTCTAAGTTAGATATTAATCCCATTAAAATCTAGGACCATTTGGGTTTAAATAGGCTCATCAAATGGAACATTTAATCCACCTCGCATAGAGCCTATGTAATAAGCTTTTATGCTCAATTTTTTGTTCATTTTTAGGCAACCAATTAAAGCAATTTTAAGCCCTAATTTAAATCAGATTTAGACCTAATTTAAAATAATTTTAACAATTAAAATGCTAGCCAAAAATTAAATCCCAAATAAATCCCTAACTGGGCCTTCAAGGCCCCAATGTATCTAGCCCAATTTTAGGCCAAATTCATTGAATTAAACTCTAAGCCCAATTTAATTCTTCTTTCTTATTTCTCTAAATTCTAATGGAATTTCATGCCATTAAATTACTTAACATAATTTAATATATTAAGCCTCATCTCAAATTCTTTATGTGCGTGGCCTTATAGGCTTCCGAAGCACATTGGAAGCATGTAGTGAATAAGAATCCTACTATAACTAAGATTCATATAATTTAATCTCATTAAATCATAATTATTTCCCAATTAATTATTCACATATGTACAAGTAATGAGAGGTATCTAACCATGTATCATGACTACCCAAGTGTCAAAAAGTTAAGTGGTTTGACTTAACCCTTCCGTACACAGTTACCATGCAATAAACTCTTTTCACCATTCTTTATCTCATCCTAGTTTAAGTATGGACTTATGTTAACTCAATGTTTAATTAAGTATGCATAATTAAGCCTTAAATATGTTAGTTCTAGTAAAATTGTCTTTATTCCAAAAATGCCCCTATGAATCCCATTCACACCTGCACTTCACTTTGCCTACAGTTTCCATAAGGGTCTCCTAAACACGAAGGTCACAATACTATTTGGGGTAATAGGTAAATAATACTAACAGATGCAATTCTCTAGTTGATCAGTCAACCTATCTAGTACTTTCTAGCATATATGGGCTATCTCTTATTTCATTCTCATAATTGATACTCACATTGTTTATAATCATGATCTCATGAGTGTCATATCATATATGTTCATTTACTAATATTATAAGACATATTCTTCATTTCTACTAGTCATTGTCATATTGTTATACCATTACATTATAAGTCCATTATTTGCATTATGACCTCTAACTGACATTGCATTTTCTGGTACTTATTCACCAATTTGATGCCAATTATGTTCATCACTTTGCATCACACATTATTGTCAATAACACATATGTACATACGTTTTAGGCATTACACATGTTCACACATATACATGCAACCCCAAATGCACACTTTTATTACGAGTCATTTTGAATTGTCCTTGTCCATTACATTTTTGTTTCTCCTTATTATGTAACAATTCCAGTAATTCCATTTATGTCCCAAAATTTTCGTACTATAGTCACCAATTTCAATTCTCTATAACTTGTTCATTTTCATCTATTTTTCATTTCGTTAGTTCTATTATCATTCTCTAAAGCTTAAAATATCCTAGTGACCAATTTAGGGTTACACAAACCCCTAAATCCATTTAAACCCTAAAATACACCTATTATGGAAAACACACATTTCAAGGAAATAGGAATAAGTTTTATTGAATACACTTACAGAGATGTTTTACATCGTGTCATGATTGATCCTACTATCTTTCCTTCCCTCGATTCTTATGCCTTAGCTCGATTTCTAAATTTTGTAATACATAATTAATTACAAAAATTCATAGAAAAATATATACACATCTAATTTCAAAACTAAAAGTATATCTATAATTTAGAGCTCATCTAGTTACATAGAAAAATGCTCGATTTTCAAAATGGTCTTCTGTTCAATTTAGGGGTTCAAAACCTTGAACCATCAAAACTCTAATTTCTCTTTGAAACCTCCATTTTTAGAAAAGAATGAATAAAAACATGCATCAAAGATTGATTTCCATATAAATTTTATAGGTTTTCAGGTAGATTTTGGTGAGAAAATGAAGAAAAATAGAGGAAGGAGAGAGAGAGTGAAGGTGGCATTAGCCTAAGCGGAGTTTAGGGGGAAGATGAGTGCATTCTCTTATGATACACTAGCACACATGTGATACTATTTATATTAGATCAGTGGATGGCCCCGATTGTACCACGTGGTAATTAAATAGCCCGAATTAATTATATTTATGTTTTAATTTTAAAAATATATACTAATTCATAGAAGCATCTAAAAATCATACTTTCAATGACAAAAATTAACAAACTACTCATTAAGGGACCCCTAAAATCTCGGATTAAACTCTAAAGGCAACTAGGTTAACTATTCTTTTGTGTAGTTAAAAAATCCAATTAAATATTAAACAACCTTAAAAAAATTCTAATTCCTTCACCATTAGATTATTTAGAATTTTTAACCTTCAGGATATGCTATTTGAGGATCCACTCGGGCATATCCTAGGCAATTCTCAACCTAATGTAATCTAATGTCACTATTCACTATATATCAGCATAAAGTAATTTATTGGTTTTGCTAAAAGTTCTGATTATTTTATTTTCATCATTATTTTGCCCGTTAAAGTTTTATCACTAATGTTTCCTTCTAGCCTCCTTAGTGTGATCCAATTACTTAAGAGACACTATTCATGCCTTGAGAAGTACTATTCATGAAACCGAGATTCTTAGGTATTACAAAGATAAAGGTTTACCCAAATTAGATAAATGGTAAGTCTTTACCATGTTAGCATCTATGGTTTGACATGAGCTATTACTACCATTGTTGTTTCTAAGGTTTTTTTTTTATGAATCCTTTGCTTGGAAAGGGCAATTAAAGATTGATAGTTATGTCTTTGAGCTATTCCCACTTGGTGATACATTTAGTTGTTAGGCTAGCATTCATATAACTATTGGCATTTCTGATGAACATCTTGATTTGGTCATGTCATTAGGCTTGTTTCTCATTTTTACCACCTTAACCGTCTATTAGTCTAAGTAATTAAAAAAGATTCTATTAAGCTTTTGGCAAACCAATTCAATATCCTTTGAAGTAACGTCGACATTTGCATTATTGGCATATTATTTATTGAATGCACAAGCTAAATCCACCCAATTCTACTACACCCTTCTTTCTTGATTATTATACTAGTTCAATGCATAACCATTTAGTGAGATGACGAATAAACTCATAATTTGGTCTTTCTAGAGGTTGGTTGACCTCATTGCAATTGAATATTACTTCAAATGAGTTTATGGGTTAGAAGTGCCATCAAACTTGCTCAAATCTGGCATTTTGAATTTATGAGGACATAGCTCAATTATGCTTCAAACTGATATCTTCTAGGTCAATAACTTTACTTTAAGTCACATGGCAATTCTAGCCTCCATCCTTTTATTAAGCTTTTTGAAAGGATTTTCCTCAAAATTTTTAGGAGGTAGGACCCTATTGTAGTGGTTTTTGACAAGCTAAATCTTATCATTAGTGTGACACCCCTTACTAGATTCCTGAAGAAACTTGATAGGCGATGCACTTCCCACTAGATCACCCATCCTAAAATTGCCCTAGACCCTCATTCATTTAACACTTACAAATTTTTCATTATCTTGACTGATATAGCCTAGATCCTTTGTCTATCACTTAGACATCATTATTCAGGATATACTTAATCTAAAAATTCTTCTGACAGTCCATTATATACTATATAGAAATTTGGGCAATACAACAGCTACTCGGGTACGCATGTTAGCACACTTAATTCCTTAATGATTCTATCAATTGCCATATTGGCTGCCAATTCCACATTTGTAGACTATATAGCCATACTTCATCATTTAAAGAAATTTTTTTTCTCATGTATAGCCATTTGGCAAAAAATGTATATTCGCAACAATTTCATTATATACAACTTAATCATACATAACAAATATGCTTTGGCATAGTTTGTACCTAACTTACCTCGTACTAGCCCTTAATAGCCTCATATATATGCTTGCTATATCACTAACATACAACTCAATTCCATATGCTCATATCCATTATCATTATCACAATTAGAATTAATTGTGTCTTACATGTTCTTTATACATATTAAGTGACATTTCCAAGTTCAATTCAATATCTTTCCAAGTTCAATTCAATATCTAACTTCAACCTTAGATTTTGATTATTTATGTGTCATTATTGCTTGCAATACTTCTATAATGCCTATAAATTCCACTATACATATTAAATATGTTATTACATACAAAATTACTTGAAAACATATCTTACATATAAACATATACATGTAAATTTCTAAGTCTCTTAATTTTAGCTGAATAACCAATTACATGCCTAAATCCTTTATTTACACATTAATATGCTAAAAAGGGCTCCATAAGCTTTTAAATACCAATTTGACATTTTGAACATACTAAAACTCATCAAATTTACACAACACCTATTTTAAAGAATATAAGCTTATTTATGTAAAATGTTCATATGCTAAAACCTCATTTTATCATATATTATACCCTAAAAGCACATTTACACCATGTTAGCTACTTCATTTAACATACTTTCATTTTCACCTATTTATGTCATAAATCATTGCCTATTATTCATAACATCTTTAATTCAACCATACATAGCTAAAATACTCATTTCACATCAAAAATTTCATCTCATGTTCTTTTGGATTTTGGGTTTTAGCTATTTCATATTTCCAGCATACCATTTATACACCTGTTCCCATCTTATATCCTTTTTATCATTCTAAACTTATTAACCACTTAACATTGTCAAAACATCATAACTAAACTAAAATAAGTACCAATAATGCTTAACATACACATTTTACCTTAAAAGTTATACTTAACTTTATTAGTTTACCTTAATTATATAATTAACTCAAATATTTACCTCATGCCAACATACATCCATATCACATACACACTTTAGCAAATAATTTGATTAATGAAACTTATACAATTGGATAATAAGGCAACTGCTTCCCCTAGATCTCAATTACACTTTGCTATTTAATTTACATATTTATTCTCTTACTAACACAATTCTTAAATAAAGAAATTTCAACTTATTTAACTTGGATATACTTACTGGACACTAAAAACACTTTAATTTTTAGCAAACACTTTCCCCCTTTGCCTTTAGTATATGTTAACTACATTGTTCTTTGATTTCTCCTTTCTAAAATTTCTTAATCACCTAAGCATCTCATTCATATGTTGCCAATTATCACAATTTTAGCAAGACTTCACCCAAGTCGACTATTTGCTCAACTCATAAATCATCAAAGCTTTAAAAGTTTTTCATCAAAATAGCCTCAGCCACCACATTTTAATCTGATGGAGCTCTTATCAAAGTTATGCATTCCACTAAAAATTCAAGATCCTTACTGACTTATTTTGTTGAGTTTATATTGCTTTAGTTAACTTATATAACTCCTTTAACTCAAATAGATAGCTTCGTAACTGCTACAATTAAATCAAATTCTAACTCTTAATATAAAAGTTTGTTTAATCATCCCTAAAACTTTTCTTGGCATATCCTTAAACTTTTACCATTTGGTTTATAGCCATACCTTACTGCAACATCTATAGAAGCTACTACAGTTAAATCCAACCTTGATGTTAACCTTGTGCCTTTCAAATTCTTCGATTGCACTCTGTCCCAACCAACACTAGTGTTACATTCTAGATTAACAAAACACATTATAATATTTTAACTTCATTTTGCATCTAAAAGTCATCATCTACTATAGATTAATATTCTACAAAAATTTTATAAACAACACCACTGCAAAAGCAGCTCTTATACTCCTTAAACCAACTTAATTTCCTCACCTATATACTACTTCAATTTTGGCTAATCATGACACATAAAAACAATTACACTAAGATTTGTACTTGATTTTAAAACTAAAATTGAATTCCTTAAACTCCTACTAGTGTACACAGGAACTCACTCTAACAGTCACACCATAATTGAATTAGCAACTGCAAAATTGCTTTTGCCTCAATCCTTCTTTTCATTAAAATACCAAATTTTGTTTTCTATTTTGATGCTTTTTTAACCTTTATATGCTTTTTGTAGGGTCAAACTCTCCATTTGCTTGCACTCTCCACCCATCATTATTGATCATATTCTCCTTGATTAGATTATTAGAGAAATTGATTCAATAAAGGCTCAAATCTTCACAAAATTCTAAGAATACTCTTCATTTTTCTTTGGCAAAATACATAGCAAACTAAAACAAATGGAAAATTCCTTACTGCCTATGAGTTACACTTCTTTGAAATCTTTATCTTCTTCTTCTCTTTACCTTGACAGATGTTTTCTAGTTTTAATTGAGAGAATTATGTATAAAGAACACTTTCAATTTTAAAATCTATAATAATTTGATGGACAATACCTTTTTACACCTAGTTTTCCTTTTCTTTCAATGGTTGAATTCTCTCCCTTTCTCTTCTTCTTTTATTTTTTATTATTTTGGCTATGATTTGGAGTTAACAAAACATCTTAAGGCAAGAATGCCCTTAATTCCTTTAACTTTATCTTATTTTCAATTATATCTTATTCTTTCTCCTTTTTTGTATCCTCCTTTAATTTAATAATCATTTCTTTATCTCTAAAAATTTTAATTCTTGTTCCGTGATTATCCTTAGATTATCAAGTTATGGAATTCCTTAGTTCATATGAGCAAAATCACTAGAATTTTAGTCCAACTTAAATAATATTAGTTTGCCTTTAAATCTTTGTTTCTAATTTTAACTGCCTTCATGCTTTCATTTTCATTCCAAATTATGTTTATAATAGTTTTATAATATTTACTTCCCTCCAATCCAAGTAGAGAATTTTAGGTCTAGAAAAATATTATTCACATGTCAAGAAAGCACTATTCATTTTCACGATATTTTTTAGATGTTATAGCTTTAGCACATCAAACTACATACAAACAACAAAAGATTTCTCCATAATTCAAGCAATTATAGAAGAAAACCTAATTAAGCAAAAATTGCACAAAAACCAATAAGAAATCACAAATTAATTTTGCACATATAGTTTAGTAACAAACAAAATTATCCCTCATATGTCTATACCTCAATTATTGCTTTCCCTTTTGATTTCCACATCCTTACTTCTAATCTTCTTCTTCTTCCACCATAGAAACTCAAGCAACACAGCACACACATACAGGTAGAATATAATTCAAAGAAAAAGATAAAGGACAAAAACAAAACTTAAAGGTAAGAGAATTAGATTACCTTGTTAACTTAACTCTTAAATTCCATTAATGAAGTTTCTATAACTCCACTCAGGTAGAAAAAAAATAAGAATGATGGTCAGATTTTATAAAGAAAATTGATGGTAGTTTTTAGGCTATTTGTAGCCTTTAGGTAGATAGCTTAGATTTATCATTTAAATCTTCATCCAATAGTCCAAATAGGCTCATTACCAAATATCCCTTTCACTACTCAAAATATCATCTTTTACTTAATACTACCATAATTTTTCATGCATGATACCAATTTTAACCATCTTAAGGAAAAAATTATTTCCTTTTGAACCAAAATATTTTTATTATCTTATTTTATTATTATTCAAAATTTTTTAGGGGTGTTATATTATAGGTTTATTTTCAAAGGCTTAAGGATCCCATAACTAGGGTCCTTTTTAACGAATCTTCCTAATCAATGGTAAAGTGACTAGTTAGTTCATTATTTGATACATCTAAAGGTATAATACCTATGAGTGATTGATATGCTAGCAATTTCCAAAATTTGAATGAAAAATGGGTTAATGTTTCACAATACCATATTGAGTAGTGAGGACACAATTGATAAATAATGCAATGCCTAGAACTAATAAAAATTATAATATTAAAAGGTTTATTATTTGCACACTTTTAGATTGAATTCTCAGTCCTTAGTGGAGTCACCACTATAAAGGGACATAATGGTTTGGTGAAGTTACCACCTAGTTCTATATCAAGACCTACTAATCTTTTGCCTAAAAAAGGTTCCTAATAAATATCTTATTTATGCCTTTACAATATACCTCTTTTATATTCTAACATTTATCAATCCCACAACATGTAAGCAAGTGAATAAATTAAATTATCCATTTATAGAATACATAATAAAATGGGTTATTTATTACTTGGAGGATGACCTAATAATTACCTGTAATTTCATAAGAATTGATAATAACTTCCTAACTCTTATCTTTATGAGTTGCCCTTTATTAAAATGCATTTTAATAGTGACTTTTATTAAAAAAATAAAAACTAATTAATTATTAAGAAAATACCAATTAATTATATAGAAAAATCATTGATGTGAGATTATATTTTATGGGTAAAAGAAATTTAAATAAACTACCTATTACAATCAAAATAAAAATGGTACATAAAATAAGATAAACCAAAATAAATTAAACACATAACAAAACAAGTGCTAGTTTAACGTTGCTTAGTTCGTGTAGACTTGATTGAGCCTCATCAATTAGTTTATGTGAACCTCTTGTGTGCATGAAATTGGTCAATGTAGACTATCATTTCCATATGTCTAAAACTTGCATAAATCAAAGAAAATGATTACGACAAAAACATGAGTCTATAGGGACTTTATAACAGCTCAAATCATATGATGTCAATATGCATAAGTAACACGTGAATAATCATGATTACAAGTGTATTATGTATTATTCCTTGTTAATAGTATTATAAGCAATTATTAAAACCATCGATAATTCATAGAACATGACATTGTTATGACACACCTAGGTCTGAGCAGACTATATTAAATAAGATATGTTAAATGATACATTTGTGCAAACCTAAACCCTTATTAAAAAAAGTCTATGTGGACTTACCGTATATTTCAAAATACAAGTGTGATTACAACTATTCTATAAATGGTTTAAGCATGAAGAAAATAATGCATGAACTCAAGCTACCCCTATAATTGAAATAAAGATTGCAATGAATCGCCTTACATGTCAATTAATCATTAAAGATCCTTAATTAACTAATTAAAGTAATAAATTAATATAATAAAGGCCTCATTTTTACCTATTGATTAATCTTTAAAAAGAAACCAAATATAGGGTTTCAAAAAAGATTTATAGAATTTTAATTTATGGGCTTTAGGACTTATAGGTTGCTACTACAATAAGGTTTTCTTTAGTTGATTCCATGTGTCTAATTTGGCTCATTAGAAGGGTTTATAAAGGCTTTTAGTGAGGGATTCCCATTTAGCTGAACATGAAGTTTATCATAATAGGATTTAAAGTTCAAATAAGAAAACTAAAATTCTAGAAGAGTTCTAAAAATAGGTCTATAGACCATAGATTGTGAATAAGGTTCATGCGAGCCAAAGGCTAAGAGGTCTATGTAGACTATGGGCTATGGGCACAGTTCTTTTGGACTAGAGGTTTATAATTTAGTGTAGACTTTAGGCTAGCAAGTCCATGCAAATAGCAAACTTGCTAGTCTATGTCGACAAAGGTTCTAGCTTATTTAGCTTGTTGCTTGGCTTATCTCTGGTAATCATCATAGACCTAAAATCCAAGTGTCTACATCAAGATATCATGTGAATACAATATACTTTTATACATGTCAAACAAAGCTATAAATAAAATTTATATATTTTAGTAAAGGAACCATAATAAATTATCAAACAAAAAGTTAGGAAAGAAGAAAAAAATATATCAACATAAATGAAGCTAAAAATTTGGGTAGGTTGATAAATTTATACATGTAAATTAGGATCTAAGTATAAGAACAAAAAAAATTCAAGCAATAAAATAGGAGCAAGAAGTCTATCACTTAGTATGGAACTTTTAGGCTAATAAAACCTTTAAATAAAGTTCATAGAAACTAGGACTAAACCATAGAATAATATTAAAGTAA
>CANXYI011382751.1:0-12474 GCA_948208565.1 Hura crepitans | reverse complement strand
AAGAACCAACTGATTTGGTAGGACAGTAGGCCATGTAATGCTTCCTGGTATTGCATGGTGGAGATTATTGCTAGGTAGTTTCAATTTTTTCTATCAAGACAACTTGAAGGCACAGAGATTAAACAGAAACAGAACACATACAGATTGAAAACGAAGACCATCTTCCTATCTTATAGTTAGCATATCCTGGAGGCTCATGTATGTCACATTAACAAGGTACAGCATATCTGTTTTAGCAGTCTAAGCTTCACTGTAATTTCTTTGGCTTTCTTCAACACAAGTACTGGCTGGAATCAGGCAGAATTAGTCAGCTTGCTGTTGGAGCACTAGGTGTTGGCTCTGGCGCGACCTGTGCCCCGGAATGGCCATTTGCAATGTGGCTTGGCTTCTCATCGAATCCCCAATACTCAGCGGTTTTCACATCATCTTGAGCCATCATCCGTGAGAACTCCTCGTGGTCGTATTTCATTGTGGCTTTGCCCCCAAACTCACCAGGAAGATTGTCAACATCAAAGAAGGATCTCATCAGCTCCACACTGTCTTTGCTTTTCGGATAAACGAATTTTACCTTCTGAAATGTTTTAGGATCTAGGAAGTACTTGACGGCCTAAAGAAAACGAAAGCAGCATAAGAACATCGTACAAGATATAGAGATGCTGTATCATGAACTAACATAAAAGCTGGAAAACAAACCCTCCAGAAAGCTTCGAATATTCGAGGTGGGTTGTAGAGAAAGGCGATAGCGAGCCGCTCGGGATAGTGACTCTGTAAAATGTTAATGATGTCGCGAGCTGTTCTAATAGAGACATTGTTGCTCAAGGACAACCCATTGAAGTCTATCAGCCAAGACATCTGTTCTTGACCCTCAGCTAGGTTGAGGATACTATTTTCAATGAGATATACCAAATGGCGGATGTTGTCTTCTGCGCATGTTGTGTTCTGCCAAGTGCGAAAGGAAAGTTGTCAGTTCAGTATGCAAGCTTCAAGCTGTGTTGATGAGGTGGGTGATAAAGAGAAGTATAGCTGAGAAATAAAACTAGCTCAACCTGCATTCCTGGCCTCATTATAAGCACAGTCCTTCTATACCGATCATGAAAATTTGCTCTGAATACTTTGCCTGTCTCACCTTCATGTGATATTTCATGCTGGATGACAAAATGCTCTTATGATGAGTAAAGAATTTACACAACCAGTTGAATCAAAAGACCAATGAAGAACTGGACATGCCAACAACAAAAAACAGAAGGAAATGATACATTTCAGCATACCCAACGGATTTCTTCAGGTTTATAAGATGCCCGCCATCTGAGTGTCTCTTCTAACATCTTATGTGCCTTGTCAACATTCCAGTTTCGAGCTTCCAAGTATCTCCTCAGGCACGCATCAGAACAGTATTTCAAACTACGTCCAGATTGAGGTCCAAGAGCTGCCCTGAGGCTGCTGACCTGCTTATAGAGGAACCTAATTCAATTCCCATGACTCAAGTTGCAGTTTTATGTCATAATCCTCTATTTTCAGTTACCTCAATCTTATTATAGTGAAGATAAATTGAATAATCATGATGCAATGCAGATTGAATAACTGCACTGAAAAGAGCATTGAATGGTCTATCCAAATCAGTTATTACCTTGGCATCTTGCTGTGCAAGATCACTCTCCTGATGATTTTGGGAGTGCTTTCTTCGCAGAAACATGTCTGACTGTGAATTGAGTTAAACCCATAGTAAGTAAAAAGATTTTTTCTTCTTTCTAATTTTTAGGATGGAGAGGCAGAAGTAGAATGGAGGATTTCCATGTAAGACAGAAGAAATGCCATTAAAGACTGAGATAGAGATGTAGAAAAGGCATGACCAAGCATGAGTTTAACCAAAACAAAGATTAAAATCTAAAGATAAAATTGCAGGATCAAAGCTATTCATTTTCCTTCAAAGATGAATAAATATATGCTCTATTTAACCATGAACAGTTCAATGGTGGCATACAAAATGAAAGTCAACCTCTTGCTCTCAACTCCCATCTTCTCTAACAAGTAAAGAATTTAAAACTAATTATCAGTTGATCTGTGTTTCATCAATCAAACATCGTAACTCAGTTTATAGAATGAATCAACATATTGAATAAAGTTTCTCAGATTAACAGTCAACATTAAGAACAGTGAGTTCTCTTATCAAATGTTATGATGGGAATAATACGACTAACTCAATCTTAAGAATTATTTCTGAAAATCAAGAAAAAAACAACTCAGTAAACGTCAAACACAGAATACAGCTAAAAGAACAACAAAAACTATCATTCCCATGAGAAAAAATAATTGAATAGATCTAACTGATCCAAAAGAAGCTCAAGAATAACGAGGGAAAAAAGAAGAGCCAGGACTATCAGATCTCAAAACTCATAGACAGCAAAAATCAAAAGAAAAACAAAATCAAACCCATTTGAAAATAACAAAAATAAACATCAAATAACAAACCTGGTGATAAGAAAAATGAAAGCTTGGAGAAATGATGAAAGAGATAGGAATTTGGTGAAAAGAGAGGAGAGTAGAGGACTTTGCTCTCTAAAGGGAAACGGGTAGTAGTGGCATTATAAATGTGAGTTATAAACTAATGAAACCAAACAGGAACAGACGGAGAGAAAACAAAAGAAGGGGTTTAGCTTTAAACGTTGAAACTTTAGAGTATTCGTAGTGGGAATGACATTGCGAAAGCGACAGATATGCAGACTGCGCACAACCCAAAAAGTCACGCTCAAGAATTTCAATGTCTGCGTGGAGTGTGTCTGCATATTTTCCACAGGTACGACTTTGTGGACTGCATGTTTATATATATATGAAAATGAATAGGAAGCGAAATTTTAATTCGAAATTTTTTAATATATTAGGATTAATATTTATTATTTAGAACTGAATTTTCTTTTCATTTTGATGTTATGTGTTTTAAGAAAATTAAAATTTTTTAAATTTTTTATTCAATTTAATATGGAACTTAACAAAGGGAAGGATAGAAACTTGGGTTTTGTCGACCCTTTTGGCACCATAATATAGCACCTTTCCATACATAAGTTCAACCAAAAATCAATTTTTTTTTCACTTTATTAATTTAACTTCCTAAGAATTCGTTTGATAAGATTAAATAAAATTTTAATAGTTATCTAATAAATAAAACAATCACTATCCTAACAAAGATGAGCAAGCAATGGGCTTTATTTCAACATGAAAAATTGAATGGTGACAAAACAAATGGAAGTCAATCTATTGCTCTCCTTTCTGTCCTTGGCCCCTTCCTCCCCATCAACCCTCGAGTAAAATTTTTCATTTGATTTTTATTAAAAAAATTGACTTTTAAATTACGATTTTAAAAGGGTTGTAATTTAATGTGTTGGTACATATGATGCACATCGATAAGTATTGTTATTACTTGATCCAAGAGTACATGCAGGTATGCACCTTATTAGCAATCATAACCCCAACTCTCTAACTTCTCCAAAAAGGTAAAAATCAATGTTTGAAATTAACATTTTTGCATGAAATTGATCTGTTTTTTTTTTTCTCCTCCCCTTACTTGTGGGCATGAGTCTTGTATTCTAAATTTAAATTTGTTGATTCCTAGATTGCTACCTCTAAAATCCTCGTTCTTGCTCCCTCATTTGGTGTGACATCCATGGGATTTGGATATGAAGTATAATGTTTCGTTGGTCCTTGGGTGATAGTTTCATAGTCATGTTTTGGTTTGAATCATGGATTCTGATCTAGTTTCTTCCTTTGTCACTATTGCCACTATGCTACTTGATGTGCACATTGTTCATGAGTCTGTTAACTTTTCTGTTACCAATTTGAGAAATTAGAATTGACAACTCATTTAGAGTTATCTCTCCCTCACTCTATTATTATGAAAATTGTTGCTATTTGCACTTTTAGAAGTGGAATAGGTGAAGATCAAGCTTTTTGGAAGCTTTCAACTAATGAGGTCTTCTCCATAAAATCAGTTCACTTGTATTTATGCAAGGATAATACTAGTTGCTATTAGCTTTTGGTCTCTTTCTCGTGCGAGATTCTAGTGGTCTTACACATCAACAATGTGGCTTTTTCATTTGGTTCATGTGCCATTTTTCATGTGTATAGGGAGGCAAACTTCTCCCCAAGGGATTCATGCTTAGTTATCTCATGATTTAGTTATTCATCCTTAGTTATCTCATGATTTAGTTATTGTTTCTTATGTCCTCTAGCCTTTCTTTGTTAGCTTTCTTAACTCTTATGTACCAAAAGTGTAACAACTCTTACTCGATCTTTAGAGGAAATTCGATAAGGGAATGTTACAGTACCATAACATATCATACAAAATCATACAGTACCATAATGCACCATAACACAACATATAATACCGTACTATATTATATTTTAAAGAATATAATAAGCTAAAAAATACTATATCATACAGTACCATACTATATTGTAATGTAACAAACCATAATCATACCTTACAATACCATACCATACAATACTACACTACACTGCACTATACAGTACCATAACACACCGAATAGTACGATACCGTATCATACAATATCATACCATACAATACCAAACCATGCCACACCATACAGTACCATACCATACAATAATATACCATACCACATCATAGCATACCATACAGTACCATACCATATAATACCATACCGTACCATACAGTACCATACCATATCGTACAGTACCATACCATACCAAACCGTACCATACCATACCATATAGTACCATACCATACCATACCATACAGTACCATACAATACCATACCATACCATACAATACCATACCATACCATACAATACCATACCGTACCATATAAAACCATATAGTACCATACTATACCATACAATATCATATCATACCATATCATACAGTACCATACCATACCATACCATAACATAACATACCATATTGTACTATACCATACCATAATGCACCCTACAGTGCCATACCGTACCGTACCGTACTACATAAAGTACAATAACACACCATACCATACTATAGAATACGTTAACATATCATACCTTACAATACCATACCATACAGTACCATAAAATAACATTCCATAGCATACCATACAAAACCATATAGACAAAATACCATACCATACCACACCTAATGGAGGGTATGGCAGTTTAGGGGTACCACATTAAGGGTCTACGCTCTAAGGGTTATAGATGTAAGGTCTAGCTATTCAGAGGTACTAGATCTAGGGTTTGGCAATTTAAGGGTTGCAGATGAAGGGTATGGCGGTTTAGAGGTGCTAGATGGATGGTATGGCAGTTTAAGGATGCTAGATGGGTCTTGGGGTTTAATGGTACTAAATAGAGGTCTAGCGATTTAGGAGTACCGGATAGAGACTCCAACTTAGACTTCACACACATCACATATGACAACATACTTATATGTAGGCTAGAAAATTTCATTTTTTTAATGATTAAAGAAAATGTTTCCTTAAGTGTTTAAAATATTTTATTTACTTTAAAAGAATATCATAAGCAAAATATCGTGCCAAGATTCTGATTGCATAACAGTTATTCAAGGTACTAACTAGAAATTTCAAAACCTGTAATAAGAAGATTATATCACAAATATATAACACGCATTTGTGCTGCTTGGCACTCAACCATATATCACAAATTCACCTTCAATTATCATAACTCATCATGCTATAGGAAATCATCATTTTTTATACATCCAAATAACTATATTCAAACATAAAATAATTCATAGTCACGAGATTAACTGTTATATATATATACAACACTTAGTTAATTACATTCAACAAATACTATTACATGTGCTACAATAAAGCATCAATAAAATACATCCAAAACTTGTATGTGCATCAATAGAATACATCCAAAACTTCTGTATATACATCCAATGATACAACTAAAAGAGACAAGGATCATTACATCAGACTTTTCCCTATGGGACTTTGATGTGGACTCTAACTTCTCCCTTGACTCCAAATCATTTGTACCCATGTGAGGTAAAACTAATGCACTAAGGACAAAATCCTTAGTGGTGCAATACTAACTTAGATTACCTCTACTAGTCATCTTAAGCTTATACCAAAAATATGTAAAATAGTATTCAAATTATAGAAAAGAAATAAAGAAACAATTTATGTAATTTGATATGTATTCCTTATGCGTGTGTGTGTGTGTGTACCATTTCTACATACACATATCACTTTCACATTCATTCAATAAATATAAAATCATCTTAAATGCCATTGTTCAATTACATAGGGAGGCAAATTTCTTTGCTGATTTCTTTTCTCACTTAGCCTATGGTTTTCCTTCAGGCTTCTATGTTCTTTCTACTTCTCCCCAAGGGATATATAATTATCTCATGATTTAGTTATTGTTTCTTATGTCCTCCAGTGTTTCTTTGTGAGAATTGCTCACTCTTATATTTCAAAAGTGTAACACCTCTTACTCGATCTCTAGAGAAAATTCAATAAGGGAATGTTACAACCTGAATCCAAATCACTTAGACTTTAGACACTTCATATATAACAAAAACATGTAAAATAGTATACAAATTATAGAAAAGAAATAAAGAAACAATTTATGTAATTTGATATGTATTCCTTATATGTGTGTGTGTGTGTGTACACCATTTCTACATGCACATATCACTTTCACATTCATTCAATAAATGTGAAATCATTTTAACTAAGTAAAAAGTCCAGTTATAAATTGTCCAATCATACAATCAATAAACAAATAAGAGCATTATATCGTTACCAAATGTTCAATTATAGAATGAGATATATTTTCATATATCATCAAACATATACAAAATCAATCATCTAGCTTAGTTAGTAAGAATTCACTTAACTTTTTTAATCTTCTAAAACTTGTTATTTTGCCTATAGTAAATTATGAAGGAATAACTATTTAAAGTTGGATACCTAGAATTAACAATAATTGGCTACAGCTTGAGATGATGATATTGGCAACAACCTGAATAATAAATTTAGATTATAAAAAGGGAAGAATTGAAAATAAAAGGAAGAAAATAAAATGATATGCTAAAGTGGAAGTGTAGCAATAAAGGATTTATTGGAAATAGAGAATACAATAAAAGTATTGAGTTAATAGAGAATTTATTTGGCTATAGGTTGAAATAATGTGGTACCACTATATGTGAATCTAGCTCCTCTCCATAAGAACCTTACTTTATAGAAGGTCTCATAAATGTTTGTTTAATGTCCCAACTTCACATGTCCTTGAGACAACTTTGAATTCGGTTTTTCTTTATGCTAATTACTCCTAATTGCTATGCTAATCTATTTAACTATTCTTACTAGGTACTAAGGGTAGCATTATTATCATTGAAGGATTGAATCAATGTTTTCATTTCCTTTATCATATGACCATTAGCCAATAAACAATAAATTGATCGAATTAACACATCATATATGTTCACCAACTCATTTTTCCATGTATCATAATAAACAACAATCATCATGTATATATTCTTCATATATGAATTGTAGGTCAAATGCTCATCAATTTCCATTGACATTGTTACCCATTCATGTATTATTTTCATTTGGACATACTCATTATAACACTTTATTATGTATTAACTTATTTCACTCTTAATTACATAATAAGCTCATGACATAGAATTTCACTCATAAAGTAATTTAAGCATTTAGAATAAATACATGTACAACACCAGTTGTGCATATCTTGTTTTCTTTTAAGAGCATATGCTTGAGGTTATGCAATCTTATAAACAAATCTTCAATCAAGTCTTCTTTAAGGTTTGCACACGTTATAAACATACATAGTATTCATCATATCATATCTCATTTACATGCTTAACTTTCATACACTTTTACATTTACATGTCACCTAATACATTAATTTCTATGAATAAAATTCACACTTTAATGAGTATTCAAATTGAGTCCTCATATCTTTGCATTCATATAACTTAGTAGAATTAAATGTCTTACATAATTTCTTTTCTACCTATAGTCGTATGATTGGCTTAATACACAAAAAATCATACAAGATTCTAATAACAATACATTTTCCATATTTTATGCACCTCTCAATGATACTACTCATTTGTGCATCTAAAAAGTATTCAATCTTAGCTTCATACTAGCATGAGATTTATTCTTTAATCATGAGTCTCCTTAAGACTTATTCCTTTCATTTTCAAATTTTAAAACAAAACACATAACTTCTCACACATTAATCAATTAACTACATTTCTTCTTTATACATGTTATAACTTATCTTTTAAAATAGGTACTAGGGGTCATTCCTTCTTGAATTTCTCATTTACATGAAACTATACACATTTATATATCTATATCCATTCTTTAACTTTATTAACCTTTTTCAACTAGTTTATCCATAATTAAATAAATAAAATACCAATTAATTTATTTATATGTTATGTATATTCTTATATATATCATCTTGTATATAACATATGTGCATAATTAAAATATCTTACAATCTAGAAAAAGCAACTTAAATATTTAAACTATCCCATTCATAAATTCAACTAATAATGTATCTTTTCCAAATTCATTACATTTTCTTAAATAAGAAAACTAAAAATAATAAAATTTTATAACTTATAAATTATAAAAGACATAAAAATAATTATAGACATATTTTATGCTTATATAAATATATACTTATATTCTATTTAATAAACATTAACAAATTATATCAATTTTGTTGCCTTAAAAAAATTATAAATTATTTCGCTCTTTTAGTCATTTTATCAACCACCATTTTTCACCAATTTAAAGTTTATATTTAACACTTTTAAAGGCTAATTAATCCTTACTCATCATAAAAGTTGGTTACACAAACACAGATTTCAAAAACAAATCAAAGTTTTAAGAGAAAAATCATACATATAGCACTCTAAAAAGGATCATGGCTATAGGCCTGTGAAATTTCCAAACACTGTTCGTAAATTTTAAAGAGGGTCATTGTCGTGAGCCTATTGATTTTCAAAATTTTGAACACAATTTTTTTAGCAGATGTTCAACCCCAATTCATGAAATCCAAAGTCTATCCCTCCAAAATCTCATTTCACATCTTTTCACACTTAATCTAGGACTAAATTAGGCTAATTTCTATTCAAGATAATCAATCAATTCATCATAATTTCACCAAAATAAAATTTAAAACAATTTAACAACCAAGGAGAGATTTCTATGTTTGAATTGCACAAACCTCATTTTTTTATGTTTTTCTTTGTTGCAAACTTTATTCTTCAATCTCCAAAGACTCCAAAATCTCCAATCTTGTTGTGATTCTATTATTGTCCTACCATTATTCAATTCTGCAAGTTTAAACTCCTCTTGTCTTCTTCAGTCTTCCCAGTTCCTCTATTCTTTCTCCATAATTCTAGTAATTCTTGCTTGTTTCTTAAGTTTTGATTCTTTTAATAACTTTATGGAGGCTTAAATCTTTAAAACTTAAAGAGAAATTGGTGGATTAAGATAGGATTTATGGTGTTTCCATGAGAAGAGAAGGAAGAAGAAAAAAAACGTGTCCCTTTTCTCTCTCTCTTCAATCATTTTTATACTCAAAGTTAAGTGGCCATGATCTTGCCACGTATCACTTATCTACAAGTCTCTTTTAAATCGAAACATTTAAAATCAACCCCACTTACATGATAATACAAATTGTTACTAATCGTAAAGACCAAAATCAAGATTATTCTCGATCAATCGATAATACCCTTCGTCATCCAGTGTAACTCATCACCATCATGGCTTTTTTATTATTATTCGTAAATAGCCTCTTTTTTTATACACTATTTATTTTCATCTTGCTAACTTATTATTATTTTACCGAAACCCATTCTCAAACTTCACGTTATGTTATTCCCAATACTTACGTTAATATCATCATAATCTCTCGAAAATCCCTAACTTATGAATAGTACTTTCATAAGAGTGTAAGTGATCCAGAGGGTCGTGATATATTAACACTATCAGATGGAAGTATTAATCATAAAATAACTTTGGATGAAGTTTCGAGCAAAAGCGAATTTATTAAAATGGTTAAAAGTGTGGTTAATATTTTCACTACGGTGTCTCATGAATAGTGAGTAGTTGAAGCTAAACTATAAAATATTTTATTTTTTCTTAAAAGGACCATTGATACAACTTGATACTAAAAAATTTTAATTAGTCCAATAGAACTGGAATCGAAATTTTTTGAGATTAGAAAGTATTTTTTCGAAAATCACATAATATTCAAAGTTGTGATTTTTATCTATTTTCTTGGAATTTTGAGCTGAAATTTTAGGGGCATGTTGGTATTTGTGATTTTTTGATAAAATTTTCGAGCTAATAGATTATTTTCTGTGAATTTTCGAAGGAAAAAAGGGAAAATAATTATTTTTTTATTTGGTTAAAAAATCAACATTCACTCATTTTTGTCATTTTTCTCCATCTTCTTCCTCATGAGGCCGACAAACATGGCTACCGTTTCCCTCCATTTTTCTTTCTTCCATCCATGATTAAGCTCATTTTCTCTAATTTTATACCAAAAAATAAACTTCCACTGACCCAAATTTTGGCACGAATTTTAAGAAAAATGTGGAGATTTGTTGATTAAAGATAGAGGTGAATAGTGACAAGTTGGGGTTCCGGTGATTTTTTTTTAGCTTTATTTTTTTAACATGTCTCGAGGATCGGTAGTAAACATGTAAAAGTCAATTTTTAGTTTCGATTAACGGTTTATTTTATTCGGAGTTTTGATCGATATGTTGTATATGTATGTAAATAAAGAGAAAAGGAAAGAGAAAGAGAAGGCATAGTTGGCATTATCGGTGTATTTTGCAACATCAATAAGTGTATTCGAATTGATTTATGTTTTTCACAAGAATTTGTGTGTAAAAAGTGTGTGCACATATGTTTGTTTAACATGTTACGTTATGTAAATTGTGTAATTGGTTATATAACCATGTTTATGATTGAAAATGGTGCGTAATTGCTTAATGTGATGATTGATTTTAATGTGCGATGTATGGTGTCGTATGAAACCTAGTATGATGTGAAGATACACAAAAATGTGTATGGCTTGTATGTTTACAAGTCATAAGCAATTACGTGATTAAAATGAGATTGACATCAAAATAAAATTGTGTGAAATATGATTTGTTTGAGACGTGATGTGTCACATGCATTCAGGTGACCTAATTGGTAAATATGTTGACATGAGATAACAGCCTATAATGAGTTTGAATGCATGTAAACATGCTAGAAAAGATAACATCCTATGCGATTAAACAACCTAGATTAAATAGATTGACTGGTCAACTAAAGAGTGATAGCAGTTGTTAGGGTACTTTGGTGCCTTTTTAATGAGTACAGCTGTAATAAGATTTATAGATGCCACTGTACATTGAGCTGGTACAACATTAGTAAGGTTGATAATGCCACTGTACATTGAGTGTGTGTAGTTACAGTAAGGTCCATTAGGCCACTACACATTCAATATAGCCTACGGGCACAATTCTAGCCTTCGAGCACGATTATAGCCTTCGGACTCAGATATGTCCCGTTATCCAGTTGTGATCTGTTGTTTTCTAGGTATGGGTATGTATTAATGTATCCTCAACATAGGGATGAGATTAAAAGAACGTAAAGATGATTTGCATATACGCTCTAGTCATCTTAATAAGATGTGTGAAAATGATCAATATGTATTGATGTTGTAACGACCTCGGAGAGGTGTCACAGACGTTATGACATTTATGATAAGCTGCTATTTACATATTGCATGTACATTAGCAGTATGATTTATGTGAGCATAACCATGATGCTAGATATATGTACTTAATGCTTTTGCATGTTATACATGCTTCTAATTATAATGTTGGAAATGTGAAAATCGTGCATGAACATAGTATGACTTATATGGTCCTTCTTATGTCATTAATTAAATATGATTCTTGATATTGCATGAGTTATATGTGTGCATACATAAGTTAATTCAAATACACCACTAAGCAATTGCTTAGCGTGTCATTTTCATGTGATGCATAGGTTAAGGCAAGTAGGATTGTAAATAGCCTCAGTGTCAACAGCCAAATCCCAAGGATATCTCTCATGGTATATGTTGAATTTGTATAGTTATTGATGTATATACAGTAGCACTCTTATATAGTTATGGGATTGGGCCTAAATTGTATTGTATATATTTTGTAAACTCTTGTTAAAAAAATATAGTTTTAACTTGCATATATAAGTATGATTTTGATATATGGTAACGTTTTATTGAGATTGTATTATTTTGTGTTGCTGAGTTACGAGTGGATGGTCAGATGGACCAATATGGAGATTTGATGAATTGTGTTGATATAGAAGTGTCTTATTTGATAGGTTACTATTTGGGATAGTGCTCCGAACAACCGTTATGCTATAAAAATTTCAACACAGG
>CANXYI011382733.1:0-10503 GCA_948208565.1 Hura crepitans | reverse complement strand
TGTTTCCATATCAAACACCTAAGAAATCATGCCAACCTCTCATAATTAAGCCATACACACACCACTCATACCTTTTGACCAAATGAGGAATTTACCCTTCCATTCATTCTTTTCATCAAATCACTATTGAAATCATTCATTCCATACATAGTTAACATAAACACAAGCCTAATTCACAATTACAAGCATATTAACAATGAATTCCATCATTTCCATACAAGGTTTTTATAACTTTTATATACAAATTACAAGTCACATCCTTCCAATGCTTAAAATTCACATACCTCATTAACAAGAAGGTCTTCTCCTTCACTTCAAGCTTGCAAAGGACCTTGTTTTGCCTCACATTACATCACTTTCCATATAAGCCACCCTTCATTTGAAAAATCATACAAAATCCTACAAGTTGCCAAATCAAATTCTAAGATTATATGTATTCTTAGAATGGTAAAATCCTCTAGGAAATAAATTAAAAAAGGAGGAAACACTTGCACAGCAAAATTTGGTTTCCAAGCAGCCTTTTATGTACACTTAAACATTCTTGAATTTCTTTATGATTTATGGACTATTATGTCCTTTAATTCCTTTAAACATCAATTCATAAAACATTAAAAGGATTTTTCATGGCAATTAAGGTGGGATAAGAACCTAAAAAACCATAAAAATGGATGGAAGAAGAAGAAGATAGCATCGGGTGTAAAAGAGGTAGAAATGAAGGAAATGGGTGAATGGTAGGGTGTATGGGCCAAGTGGCATCTAAGTGTCACAATAGGACCTTTTATAGTGGTTGAGTTGGCATTGGTGGGGCCACATGCCACCTAAGCATCTCGAAATTGCTAAGTTTTGGTAGAAACTTTGGGAATTTTTTAAAAATCACTCAGAACTCCAAAAGTCATTACATTTTTTTAAAAATCCTCAATTGGTGCCATTTAAAGGCTCATAAAATTTCATGACCAAATTCCCTTGATAGGATAGTCAACCAACTGCCTCAATTTACATGGAAAGCCCAAAATTAAGGAAAAGTTGTAAATGACCTCAAAAAAAAAAAAAAAATTTTCCTTCACTAATGGACTCAGGGGAATTTTTAACCTTTAGGGTATGATATTTTCAGCTCTATCCAAGCACATCTAGGGTCATTCCCAACTCAAATCCATCTAGGCCTATGACCTACTAGATTATTACCTAAAATAATTTATTAGTTCTACTAAATCCTTAAATTAATCCATTTTCATCATTTTCCAGCCCCTTAAAGTTTCATGACTAGTGTACCTCACCTCAAGCCTCATGAAGGTAACTCGACACTCTGAGCACACTTTTTAAGCCTTGAAGGTACTATTCATGGAGCCTTAACTTACAGGCATTACAACATTAATTCTTTTGATTTTATTAAAAATACTTCTCGAACACTAAAAATTCCAAATCTAATTCTAATAGACTATTTGTAATGTTTAAGTATTAGGTTGTAGTAATCTTATAATTTTCTATGCAACTATTGAATATTTTTATGGTTTAGTTAAAACTTGATCTTTATTCATATGACACTATTGTAAAAATTAACTATCACTTTTAACCATCTACATGACTTCATTTTGACTTCAAATTTCACTGAAAATTATGTTATGATTAATACATTCATTAAGTAAAATTATTGCTTTGACCTCGGGAAAACATTATTCACAACACATGAAGTACTATTCATAACACTAGGATTTTTTAGGTGTTATGTTAGCCATTCACCCATTATGCCCTAATACATATTCACATGCTATCCAACACTTCAAAGGCATTAAAGCATTTGCATGAGGTAACAAAACATCATTCAATATAATTTAACATCATTAAATGCCATTTAACACATTTCTTACATTATTGCACACACTTTGTCATTAAGGCACATGCAAAATCAACAAATTTTTCTTTGATTACACTTACTTCAAGTCCAAGATAGACCAAAAAGGCTAGCTCAAGCCTTCTCCTAACCTTTGTTCCACCCTCTCTCACTTTGCTCTAAAAACATAAATAAGCTCATTACCAAAAAATTTTCTATAAAATCACATACACTTTAAAAATCAAAACTATCTTTTAAAACGTACTCTTAGGCTTAGTAGGAATCTTAGAAAGATACAAAAACCAAAAATTCATAGTAGAATTAGTGTTTAGGGGCTATAAAGGAATGGATTTATAGGTTGAATGGTTTAATTTATTGATAGAAGTGAAGGAGAAAGAAGGAAGATGATGGTGGTGATACTATTCCATGTTTTACCACAATTAAGTCCTTTGAACCTTATTTATATACATGGCTCTAAAAAACTCAAAACATTTTTCTTTCTCTATTTAATTCAATTATCACCTTCCTTAACCTTAATTAACAACTAATTAATCCCCTAAAAATCATATAAAAAATTGCATAAGCTTATAAAAACTTGGGATCGAAAACAAGGAAAAACTTATTAAAAATGTTACTTTTCACTTTACCAGATTCTATATAAATACTTCCTTATATCCAAAAATTCTAATTCCTTTGCTAATTGACTATTTGGAATATTTGAGTATCTAGTTGTCTTAATCCTAAGTCAATTTGAGCAAAAATGAAATATTTTTAGGATTCAGATTACACTAGCTCACTATTCATAAACACTACCTTAAAAAAATTACTTCCATTTTTAACCATCTAAATGACTTGCTTTTCACTTAAAATTTTTCATATATTTTATTATAATAAATACTTCAAATTGGTTGCTTTAAGGTACCCTGGGTCTTAAAAACACCATTCACATCTTAGGAAGTAATATTTATAACCTTGAAATCTTTTAGCATTACATTTCCTCCCCTTTTAAAAGAAATTGTGTCATCAAGATTACTTGGTTAAAATAATTAAGGGTACTTCTCTCTCATATGAGATTTACTCTCCTAAATGGCTTTTTCCATGCCATGATGTCTCTAGAGCACTTTTACCAAAGGCATTGTCTTGTTCCTTAGCTCTTTCACGTCTCTCACTATGATTTTTTTAGTTCCTCTTCATAAGACAAATTAGGTTGTATCTCTAGTTCCCTCGATTGAAATTTATGAGGGATTAGATCTATACCTTCAAAGCATAGACACATAAAAGACATCATTTATGTGCTAAAGCTTAAGAGGCAAAGCTAACCTGTAGGGTACTAGCACCACATGTTCAATCATTTCATATGGATTAATAAATATTTGACTTAATTTGCACTTTTTGCCAATTTGTAGAACTTTCTTCTAAAGTGACCTTAAGGAACACTTTATCTCCTACTTCATACTAAGCATATTTTCTTTTCAAGTCAGTGTAAAACTACTGTCTATCTAAAGCTGCCTTCAATCTATCTTTGATGATTTTTAACTTTTCTTTAGTATCCTTGATCAAATCTAGCCCTATAAACTTATTCTCACTTAACTCATTCTACCATAAAAGGAGTTATGTACTATCTTCTATAAAAGCTTTATAAAGAGCCATTCTTTAGCTTACTTAATGGCTATTGTTGTAAGCAAATTCTACTGAGGAAAGGTAGCAATCCTAACTTCCCTCGAATTTGATAGCATAGCTACTCAACAAATCCATAAGCACTTATCAAGCATGCTTTAGCATGAACATCATATATAACTTCACATCAAAATAACTCGAGTATCAAAAGTTAACATAATTACTCTTTCTGACTTATCATTAATTGTAGAAGAAATGTTGTACTAAAATATAATTAATTGGGCAAGGCAATTTCATGCTTCTTCTAAAACCTTAACGTAAACCACAGGTCTTGATCCGATAAAATGAAAGATGGCACTCCTTGCAATCTGATGATTATATCAATATATTACTCAACTAGCTTCTCCAAAGAGTAGTCTATCCATACTAGTATGAAATGCATTCTTAGTTAACCTATCTACCACACTCGAAACTAAACTACATGTACTAGGTCATCTGACTATAAAGTCTAGAGTGACTCTATCCTATTTCAACTTAAGAATTGCTACTGGGTGAAGAAATCCAAAAGGTACTTGATGCTCAGCTTTTACTTAGTGACATGTAAGGCATTTGTTCATAAACTCTAACATATCTCTCTTCATGCGTAGCCAACAATATGAAGTCTTCAAATCCTGATACATCTTAGTGCAACCAAGGTGTATAGCATATATAACACTATGAGCTTTATGCAAAATCTACTTCTTCATATCTTCCACATCTAGAACACATATCCTGTCATTGTTATACAACCATCACTCTTAATCTCATACTTAGTAAGCTTCCCCTCTTAGATAAAACTCATAACACTTATAAGCCTATAATCATCTTTCTGTGAGTCATTCATTTGCTGTAACAAATTGGGTTTTACTTGTAACTTATCCAAAAGAGCACCGTCATCTATAAGCTTTAACCAAAAATTCATGGCCCTTATCGTAGACATGATTTTCCTACTCAGAGCATTAGCTACTACATTACCTTTCCCAAGGTCCTAATCAATCAAGTAATCATAATCCTTAACCAATTCTATCTATCATCTTTGTCTAAAGTTTAGCTCTTTCTATAAAGGAAGATACATTCTTTTGATCTATATAAACATAACAATTCTTTATATAGAGATATATCCCTAAATATTTAGTGCAAAAATAATTGTAGCAAGCTTTAAATCTTGTGTAGGATAATTCTTCTTATATAGCTTTAGCTATCTTGAAGCATAAGTAATAATTTTGCCCTTTTGCATCATAACACACCTCAAACCATTCAAGGATACATCACTATAGATAGTGAAATCTTTCCTAGATAACAATTATGTGAAAACAAAACCTTCGATTAATGTGGCTTTTAACTTGTCAAAACTCTCTCGACATTTGTCATCCCAAATAAACTTAACATTCCTCCTCACTAGATATGTCATGGGTTTTTGCAATAATTGAAAACCCTTTGATAAAATATTTATAATAACTAGTAAAACCTAGAAAACTTTTAATCTTTGTTGTGTTCTTAGGTGGCTTATACTCCACAATAGCCTTTATCTAGCTTAGATCCACTCTAATAACTTCTACAAAGGCTATGTGTCCTAAAAGAGATAGCTCATATAGCCAAAACTCACATTTGCTGATTTTAGCATAGAGCTCTTCCTCTCTCAACATTTTCAATACCATCCTTGAATGTTTCTCATGCTCATCTTTACTCTTCGAGTAAATTGAGATATCATCAATGAAGACCACAACAAATTGATCAAGCTAAGGTATAAAGACTTAGTTCATCAAGTCTATAAAAGTCACTAGAGCATTACTAAGCCTAAATGGAATTACAAAAAACTCATAATAGCCATAACTTGATAAAAAAGCAGTCTTAGCCATATCTACCTTTTTAACCTTGAACTTGTAATATCCTGACATCAAATTAATCAAGGAGAAATGCACACTCCTTTAAGCTAATGGAACAAATCATCTATATAAGGTAACAGATACCAAATCTTGATGGTTATTTTATTTATCTATTTACAATAAACATATAACTACATTGAACCATATTTCTTTTTCATAAAAAATGTCAATGCTCCCTATGGCAACACACTCAACCATATGAAAACATTTTCAAGTAACTCTTACAACTAGATCTTTAATTCCTTCAACTCTATAAGAGCAATCCTATACGGAGCTATAAATACTGGTGTAATGCCATGTAAAACCTTTATAACAAACTAGAGTACCTGTTTTAGAGGTAAAATCAGACAACTTTTTTGGAAAAACATCCATATGCTCTAACACTACTATTATAAGACTCACATCATGTTCTTCTCTTCTAGTGTAATACATATTTGCTAAGAAGTCCCATTAACCCATTCTTAACAACCTCCTATCGATAATAGCCGATATAACATTGGACAAAAAGTTTATCCTCTCACAAACAACTATTATCTCAATCTCATCACTAATAGTAAGAGATATCTATTGCTACTTACAATCCACAATGGCCTAATACTTGGATAACTCATCCATCCCCAAGATTAAGTTAAACTCATCGAAATGTAACATGAGGAGATCAAGTAAAAACTGTTATCTTTGCACCATCAGGAGACATTCTTTGTAAACCTTATTTACTATGACATGTTAACCTATAAGATTGCTAACCATACTCTCTATGTTAAGAAGTTTAAATGCTAACCCCTAGTCATATGCCCTTGTAGTGTATATATAAGAGAATTTAGATCACATATCTATTATTGCTAAAGTAGGAGAATCAAAGGGAAGAAAGGTGCCCACTATCACTTCAAGTGATTATGCCTTTTCTATGGATTGAATGACATACTACTTGGTAAGTGCCCTTAACTCTACTCAAGCCTTTAGCCTGGCCCTCTAAGTCTTATCTATCCTCTCTCCTTTATCACCTCAGTCTATTCTCTAACCTTGGATAAAAGTAAGTGTAGATCCTTGCCTAGCATTAAACCTATTTAGCAAGTCTTTGAGATAATGATCTATTGAGCAATAAACAAAAAAAAACCCTTAGCTTGGTCTTTCAACACTCTCCCTTTTTTGTCTCTTTTGGAAAATATCACATTGTGCAACCAAGTTACTCTTAGCAGTAGACACTAAAGTGCTAGTAGCTTAAGATTATTGCCTTATTTTGTTTTCGTTCCCTCGACCTCATTTTTGTGATTGACCATATTTCTAAGATTATTATTGTGCACCTGACTAACCTCCTCCCTAATATCTCATCTCAGCATATTAGGCTGTGCTGTTTGCTCCTCAACTAAAAGATCTCTACTTTTGGTAGAGCTTATGTATTTCTTTTTAAACTTCTTCTATTACATGACAAGATACCACCAACATAGAAAAATCTCTAACCTTCATTAGAGCTATTTGCATCTTGATCCCTACATTAAGCCCTTTCTTAAACCACTTATATCTGCTAGTTTCTATCTATACCATATCTTTGGCATACTAGCTTAGCATGGTAAAATCCTTTTTATATTTTGTTATAAACCTTTAACCATATTCTAGATCTATAAGTTCCTATCTTCTAGTATCTAAGTAGTGTTTAGTGATATACTTCTTCTAAAATTATTCAAGAAATCCAATGTCAAATCTCCCCCATTCTTATGCTCAGTAAATGCCTCCTACCATTTAAAGGCTTCCTCCTATAAATTAGAGGTTGCACAGATGACTTTCTTCTTAAGAGGACATTTCTATTGTTGCATGATTTGGATATTCCAATCTAATCACTACACTACCTTACCTGTCACACCCCAACTTCTATTTTAGTCTTTATAAGGATAGAAAAGGAATTAAAAGAAAAAGTGGGGAATTAAATTGATCTATGAATTTTATAGAGTCTGTTAGGGTGAACTACAGAGCAAAAAATGACCAAAAGGCAAATGGTAATTTTTTGGAAAGGCTAGGGTCAAAATGGGAAATTACTATTCAAGGTCAAAAAAAGGAGTGAGATATATGAGAGTAATAAGGAAGTGACATGTGGCTAAGTAATGATGAGAAAATGCGAGAAAAATGATGTTTAAGAGTAGGTCATGGTGAATAGTGCATAAGGGCCATGAATTTTTTCCCTATGCCAAGTGGAGCTAAACAAACAAAAAATTATTAATAATTATTAGATGCATCATGATGAAATTTGAGAAGAATTTGAGATCATAGAGGTGGTTAAAAGTTAAAAACAAGATTTAAATTTGGGGTCTACGGTAAACTATAAATTACTTAAAGCTAAATGGGAAAATTTAGAAATAGGCTTAAAAATTTCCAACAGTGGCACATCCTAATGGGAAAAAATTATGAGGAATGCAAAAATCACAGTGTTGAAATTTTTGGAAGATGGGAACTATGAGAAAAAAATTAATGAAATAAATTTAATTAAATATATACATGTGTAAAAAAAATAACAATTAATTGTGTATAAAGCATTTTGAGCTCTTGGATCAAGCTGGGATATGGATTAATAATAACCATCTATGTGGAAAGAGGGAAGTGATGAGGTGTAAATTAATTAAGTGATATTTTTAATGCATACACACATGGATTAATCTTAGCCATCCATGTGTATGTGTTAACTTTATGTAACATCTATAAGTCGAGGCAGTTGAAGCTACATAAGAGGAATTATACTACTTATGATTTAGAGTTCACTATAATTGTTTTTGCATTAAAAATTTAGAGTCATTATCTGTAAGAGGAAAAGTGCTATATTTACACTGATTATAAGTGTATGAAATATCTCCTTAGCCAAAAAGAGTTAAACTTAAGGCAGAGAAAGTCGTTGGAGTTATTTAAAAAACTATGATTTCATAATAGACTATCACCTAGGAAAGGCTAATATAGTTGTAGATGCTTTAAGTAGGAAATTATGGTGACAATACGAGTAATGAATGTTAGATTTGAATATATAAAGAAAAATGCCATCTTGGCAGAGCTGCAAATTGAACCAAAATTTAAAAAGCAGATTAAAGAAGCACAAGCCAAGGATGAATAGTTGGTACAACTTATAAGTAAATTTAAAGAAGGGAAGACTATTGAATGTGAATTGAGTAAAGATAGATATCTATATTACCATGGTAGGTTACATGTACCTAGTACAAATGGCTTGAGGATTCAAATTTTGAGGGAGGCATATGAAGCTTCTTATTTTATGCACCCAGGCAGTACGAAGATGTATTTGGAATTGAAACCTCATTACTGGTGGGTAGGGATGAAACAGGGCATTGCTAAATGTGCAGCCAAGTGTTTGACATGTCAATAAGTAAAAGCTGAGCATCAAGTTGCTTTTGGATTGTTACATCCCATAGCAATACCATAATGGAAATGAGAAAAGGTTACAACGGATTTTTTGATGGGATTGCCATTGACTAAGAATAAGTGTGATGCTATATGGGTGATTATAGACAGGCTAACCAAGATACCACATTTTATTCTTGTGAGAATGGATTATTCCTTAGAGAATTTGGCATGGTTGTATATTGATAATATTATGAGGCTTCATTGTGTGCTGTGGCTATTATTTCTGACAAAGACCCCCACTTTACTTCTAGGTTTTGGAAGAAGTTAAAAAAAGCTTTGGGTACTAAACTGACATATAATAAGCTTTTCATCCTCAGACAAATGGATAGCTAAAAAGGGTGATACAAGTGTTGGAAGAGATACTGCATAGATGTGCCATTGAGTTTAATAGTAGTTAGGACTAGTACATGTCCTTAACTAAATTTACATACAATAGTGTCATCAAGCCAGTTTGGGCATGTCACATTATGAAGCATTGTATGGTAAAAGGTGTAGAACTCTTTTTTGTTAGAGTAAAGTGGGTAAAGGTAAGATTATGGGAACTTATTTGATCCAGGATTCAAAAGATAGTCAAAATTATCAAAGAAATATTAAAATCTACTGCTGACAGATAGAAGTCATGTTTTGACATGAAATTTAGAGATATTGACTATAAAGTGGGTGAGAAAGTATTTCTAAAGTTATATCCATAGAAGAAGGTTCCCAAGGTTGGTAAAAAGGGAAAGATTAGTCCCAGATTCATTGGTCCATATGAAATTATAAAATGAGTAGGGCCTTTAGCATACAAGCTAGTTTTGCCACCTAAGTTGTAGCAAATCCTTGGTGTGTTCCATCTTTTGATGCTCTTGTGATATAGATCTAACCCATCCCATGTAATATTGATAAAAAAGATTAAAGTGCAGCCATATTTGAGCTACAAAGAATAATCAATGCATATTATGGCTAGAGAAGTTAAGTAGTTGAGAAATAAAGACATACCATTAGTTAAAGTGTCATAGAAACATCACCACACTAAAAAGGCTATGTGGGAGACCAAAGAGAAAATAAAGGCTTAGTACCCATATCTATTTACATCAGGTAATTTTAAGGATCAAATTTCATAAGAGGGGAAGAATTATAACACTTGTAAGCTGAAGCTCTGTGACTAGTACCTCTGAGCCTTGAAAAATGTGCTTAGGGTGTCGAGTCACCTTTATAAGGCCTGAGATAGGGTGTATTGGTCATAAAACCTTGATGGGCCATAAAATGATGAAAATGATTTAATTTAAAAATTTAATCGAACCAATAATTCATTTTAGTCATAAACTAGTGGGTTATAGCTTCAGATAGACTTAGGTCAAGAATGACCTGGGATGTGCCAGGACAAAACTAAAAATATCATGCCATGAAGGTTAAAAATTGCATTAAGACCATTGGTGAAGGAACTTTAATTTTTTGAGCTCATTTGGTAATTTTTCAAAATTTCTTAAGTTTTGGAGGAATTAATTAACTGACTCATCGATGGAATTTTGACATGAAATTTTATGAGACCTTACATTAGCCAAATTAAGGATTTTTAGAATACATTATGATTTTTGGACGTTCAAGTGAATTTTTAAAATTGCCCAAAATTTTACCTAAAAAGTGAGATTTTTTGGGATGCTTAGGTGCTATGTGTCACCACCCAAGGTGGCCACTCACCACTATAAATGCCTTTTTATTACCACATAGACTCACATTTGCCAACTTACCCCT
>CANXYI011382725.1:0-10298 GCA_948208565.1 Hura crepitans | reverse complement strand
TCCATTTGTTTACTTGAATTTGTTTTTCTTAAGCTTTTCATCCATTTTATTTTTCTTTGCCCATACTTAAAAGGCATCTACTCGATACTAGATAATGAGACTCTCAAGCCATAAAAGCGAGTATGTGAAGTGGCCTTGTTAGAACCTATATAGCTATTGCACTAGCTTAGAGGTGTACAATGGCCTCTCTAAACCTATACAGTTGTTATATTAGCCTAGATATGTATATTGGCCCCTTTGGACCTATATGGCTACTACATCAGCCTAGGTATATACAGTGGCCTCTCTAGACCTATATGACTATAATATCAGCGTAGATGTGTGTAGTGGCCCTTTTGGACCTATACGGTTGCTACACTAGTCTAGGGGTATCGAAGTACCTGAGCAGTTGCTAGTCATCTGTAGTTAACTAACCAACCTATTCAATCTAGGTCATTTAATCATATGGGCTATTATCATGTTTCACCATTTTTCACCTTATTAAAATAGTTTAAAGTTTTTATTTATCATTTGGGTCAACATATAAGCTTATGGGGTAATAAAGCTCTTTGTTATTTACAATCCATTTATGTTACCATTCATGCATTATGAGCATAAAGATCAACACATCAAGCATATTTATTTTTTAAACATTATAGGCATTATCATAAGCATTTTGCACTTTTTAACGCATTAGGCAATTTGCATATTTTCACTGCATCAAAATCTTACTTACATTGCATAAAGTATACTTACCTTATCAATTCACTTTATGAATGCTTGAGGCATTCACTACCTAATATTAGGCAACTTGGCCATAATGGCTTTTGCACATCATAATCGTTATATAATAAGGCTCATCCATATCATCATCATCACCATATCATAATTAACATATAATAATTAACATATCATTATAAAATTAATATGGATACATATACAATTATTTTATATATCACACATAGTGTTGCCATTCTTTTGCACATATCATATGCATGACTCATTTTATGCATAGTCTTAACACTATATATTATAACTTCATCATACAAGCATTTGGAACCTATTTTTCATGCCATTAAAATTTCAGTGAACATAGTTATGACTAATAAAATTACTTATTTATTCTTTTAACCTCACAATTCTAATTAACAATATACACCATTATTCATTACACAAGCATACTTAATTAACCATGTCACATACTCTTAATACTATTATAGTACCTTTAGGGTACCATTTAGCCACCTCACACAACATACATATATCAATCCAATTTTCATTCTTAACTTTTAATTTAGCATGTTTAAAACATCACTACACTAACTACTATCATCTCATTTCTATCATTTCAAGACATAATTAAACATGTATATAACCTCATATTGCACTTACTCATCATTAGATGTCATTAACAAGCATCAAATCATCATTTACATATATATACACACACTTTAGTTCAAGAAATCAACACATACACAATATGCCACATTGAATACACTTACCATCACATACATTGTATATATCACTTATTACACTTCTATACTTCTTAATAAATCTTATTGTATTTCTTTATTTTCATGTTAATCATATAAGAACATTTATTGAAAAGGAAGGACAAGAACCATACCTTGTCTAAGCACTATTCCTAATCATTCTATACATTTTCATCACAATAGCCTCATTTATCATTCAATTACCTTATCATTATAGTTTATACATGACTACTATAGATTTTAGGGATGCTCATGTATCATTTAGTTATGCATATTCTTATTTTACATACATGATGTCTATATATCAAAGTTACATATTTCACTTAAGCATACACATTCATACCAAAATCACTTTAATATTTCAAGTGTGCATCAATTCATGATATAAAGTGTTATTGCCATTAACCATATAACTTAGTAAAGTGATATAATCCATTTATGTATACAAAAGCATAACTTCATGTGTTTTGGCCATACCTATTATATCACCCATAACATGTATTTCTTATACTATATGCCAACCTCTTATCACTTTTATACTTTGTATACTACCCATGCACATACAACTCACATAATTCATACTTAAGCATAGTCATTTAAGCAACATGTCAAAATATTAACATACCATTTCTAGCATAGTTTTGACTAAGCATTACCCACACACATCCATCTCATTCTTTCTTATTTAGCACATATTTAGTCATCTAATATATATTATTCACAAGTAAAACTTATTTACATGCTAATTATCGCATAAATAAGCATTTATTTCTTTCTATATACTTTTATAAATGTAACACACACTAATTAGCATACTCTAATGAATACAATTCATTTAAACATAATCATCATACTTTATCACATATAAAAATTAAATTTGAACATACGATTTTGGATATACTTACTTGAACTTGTTGTCACCATTTTTCGGTGCTTTGATTCTCCTTATTCGTTCACTGACAATAGCTAACTTTGATTGCAGCTTGACTTTGCTATTCGACCCATAAAAACCCAACTTTAATCCTTTATTTTGCCTCTTCTTTTACTATTTTCATCTACACCACAAATAATATAATTTTCAAGAGTAGCTATGTTTACTGCAATGACTCACCCAATAGTTGTACTTACTATAACAATCCAACTAGTAGCTATATCATCAAAATTCATCAACTAATGCCATACACAACCTTCTTATCCTTCAAGTTTAACATAACTCCCTTTCTTAAACCTAACTCAATAGGTCTACTAAAATTTTAGTTGCTATAATGTGAATCACAGCTCTTATGGTTTCAGTTCAATGTAATTGCCTCCTTAGCCTCAATTATCTTGATTTACAACAATGACACTCTCAATCACATAGTTGTAGCCCTTAACTCTGCAATCATCTTCAAGTGCAAAAGTGCTCTCTAACCAATAGAAACTAAGAAACTATATACCTAAACAACATTAACATATAAAAAATAATAATTTATCCTTACATAATCTATAGATCGTATCTAATCCCCTTTTAATACTTTTACAAACCTTAACATGTAGTAGAACTCAAGCTATATAATCAAGGATGAAAGAATTTACATGAACTAACTGAGAATTTTTCCTTACCACATTTGAAAAAAATAGAGATGCTATTACTGCTATGAAGCTTACTACAACTGCCTTTATTCTTTCATTCCATTAGCTTCCTTTCTCTTTCTTTCAAAAAAAATGTATCACAACCCCTCATTGCTAAATTTTCTATTGAGAATTGATAGTGGCAACCATAATCAAGCCTCATACCATACCATTGACAACAACAAATAACATGATTTTCCCTAAACCCCTTGATGCCTATGATTTTCTATTGAATTTTATAAATTACCTTTAATTCCTTATCAAATTTAACTTTAAGTCGATCCTATCGAGATTAATTTCCCTCTCCATCATTTTCTCTCTTTATTTCTTTTTCTTCTTTCCTTTTTTCCCACTTTCTCTGTCTTTCTCTTTTCATTTTCTTACTTTTTTCCATTCTTTTTTTCTCCTCTTCTTCTCCTTCGGGTTTTACCTATTCCTTGCTCTCGCCACCTTCTTCTCTCAGCTCTATGTCCTTCTTCTTTGTTCCTTTTTTTTCTTTTTTTCTATTCTCTTTTTAAACCTTTTATGTGGTTACCTTTAATAATGTTTCAACATATCTTGAATAAAATATATTTTAATCTTTATTCTTTTAATTTCTATCAATTATCCCCTTATTCTCTCATTTTTATTTCATTCTTTTAAGTTATAACTTTTTTTAACTTTTAAAACTTTTGATTTTCATGCTATTATTCCTTTTATAATGTTTAAGTATTAGCTCATGAACTTTTTAAGTCAAATCGAGTGAAAACTTAGAAATTTTGGTTCAACTTTTAATAAAATTAGACTACCATTAAACTTTATTTTCTATTTTAACCCACTTAATAATCTCATTTCTAGTTTATAATTTAACCATGATCTCTGAATAATTTATGCTTTCTTTTAGTCTATTTAGTGTCTTGGGCATTAAGAACATTATTCACACCTCAAGAAGCACTATTTACCTAACTCGAGATTTTTGGGCATTACATCTCCATCCCAGCTATTAAAAATAGTGAAAGGGGAAGAGAAAAAAGTGGATAAGTTTTTAGCTATAGATTTTCCACTAGAAGGGCATAATCACAATTGCCTTTTATACATCAAGGCTAAAGTCAATAAGAAACATACAACATGTTTAATGGTTGATAATGAGTTATCAATCAATGTGTGCTCACTCAAAGTACTAGCTACATATAGGATTGAAGATTTGATAATCCCTCAATCTAAACTTACCATTATGGCCTATAACAACACTAAGCGACAAGCTTATGGCACTTTTATGGTAAAGGTCAAAATAGGGGTAATTGTGAATGATATGGAGTTCACAATGCTTGACATCCCTACTAACTTTTCCTTGCTTTTGGGAAGACTTTGGATCCATAAGCTAAAAGGGATTCCCTCAACACCATGTCAAATGATCAAAATACGCCACAATGGTAAGGTGGTTATGATACGAGCTATAAGGGAAAATCGAGTTTCAATGCTTGAAATTGCCAACCAAACTTTTAATGGATTCCACATAGTTGGGAACTTTTCTAATAAAAAATAGGATGACTTTAAAGTGGCAAATATGTTAAATAAGATGAATTATTTGTTAGGTACCAGTTTAAAAAGTAACTCACATGGGTTGGTAGCAATTATACAACTAAAGGGGCAGAAGGATTAAAGAGGTTTAGGACTTAGAGTAGAAACTTTAGAGCCAAAGAAGATGAAAAGAAATATCCCACCTCTAGAAGAGAGTTCTATTCGGGCTTCAAAAAGCATTAGTTACTATAAAGAATCAGAGATTATCATAATTGGGGGAAAAGTCATAGTTGGGTTTGAGATTTTTAGCGATGTATTTGATTGAGATACTAGTGAAGTCAAAACTTCCTTAGATTTCTAGGATGAAGAAGTCATGACCAACTTGGCTAGCATGGAGATCGAGCCTAAAGAAGAGATCCTAACCATGACCTTACTCTAAGATAAAGGAAAAGATAAGATAGAAGAAGATGACTTTTTTTTTTATATTCTTTATGTACTTAAACTTTTTAATGATGATGTTTCTAGTTTTTATGTTAATAAGATGAACAATTTTACTTTTTTTTTTGTCTCATCTAACTGTATTGTGTATAATGATAATCATGACACACATAATGGTGTTTGACATTAATTCAATTGATATTAACTTTTTTAATCTTAGTACCACTAAAAATCCTAAAGAAATTTTAATTGCATCTGATGTAACTCCTAAAGAGAGGATTAAATTTGAGAAAAAGTCAAAAAATATGAAAAAGTCTTTTTTTAAACCTATAAAAACATGCCCGGGTAGATAGAAAAATAATTGAGCATGTTATTCATACATACCCAAAGGTAAAATTGATAAAGTAATAGTCGAAAAGAATGAGGCTAAAATAGGTAGAGAAAATAAATGAGGAGGAACACAAACAAATCAAAGCCAAATTCTTGGATGAAGTACAATATTTAACCTAGTTAGCCAACATGGTACCTATCACTAACAAAGATGGCTGACTTAGAATGTATATAGATTATACGAATCTAAAGAAGGCTTGCCCTGAAGATGATTTCCCATTATTGCATATAAATATTCTAATTGATAGTGCAATAGTGTACAAGATGTACAACTTGATTGATGGATATGTTGATTACAACCAGATTATGAATAAAGTAGCAAATAAAATAAAGACCACCTTTATCACTAAATGGAAGACATTATATTATAGAGTCATGCCTTCTAGGTTAAAGAATGCTAAGGCAATATATTAAAGGATGGCATGAAGATTTTGGATGGTCTAATCTATAAGGAAGTAGAGGTTTATGTAGATAACACAATGATCAAATTTCTTTTAGAGAGGGGTATTTTGAGGCATTAGAAAAATTCTTTTGACAAATCGATTGCATTTGAATCCTAAGAAATATGTCTTCAAGGAAACTTTAGGTAAGCCTCTAGGGCATATAGTGAGTCAAAAAGGAATCAAAGTAGACCTTGGTAAAATTAAAGCTATAAAAAGAGATACTAGTTCAAAAGAAAGAGAAAGAGATAAGGGAATTTTGGGTAGAATACAATACATTAGTTGTTTAATTGCAAAGCTCACTACTATATATGAGTCTATCTTTATACTTTTTAGTTATATGAGTCTATCTTTATACTTTTTACAAAGAACTAGCCTAGTTAAATGTAACAATGATTGTCAAAAAGCTTTTGACACCATCAGGGAATATTTGGCCAATCCACTAGTCTTACAACCTCTTAGACATGAGAAGCCACTAATTCTTTATCTCTCTATTAAAGAAAGTTTAATAGGAGCTATGGTAGTGCAAAAAGATGAATTTGGGATTGAGCACACAATTTACTACCTGAGTAAGAAGTTTTTTCTTATGAAACTAAGTATGTAGAAGTTGAAAAGATAAATTTTGCACTAGTTTGGGCTTCAAAGAAACTTAGGCATTATTTTCAATCTTATGCAGTACAAGTAGTATCAAAACACAATCCTTTAAGATATCTTTAGATAACACCATTTTTGATAGGAAGAATGGGTAAGTGGATCCTTTTGCTTTAAGAATTTGAAATCCATTATATAATGAGAAAGACAATAATAGGTCATGCAGTATCATAATTCCCAACAAACCATCTAGTTGAAGGTAAGTCGAGGGAGTTAAATTTCTAGATAAAAATTTAGCCGCAATTATAGTCTAAGTGTGGCAAATGAACTTTGATAGAAAAGTAAATGGCAAGGGAGTAGGAGTAAAAGTGATTTGATAACTCCTAATGGTGAAAAATTATGTTAGCTAGGAAGTTAACGTATAGAGTAACAAATAACACGGCAAAATATGAAGCTTGTATGTACGAGCTTAAAGCATTACTGGCTCTAAGTGTAAAAATGGTTGAGGTATTTGGAGACTTATCTTTAGTAGTATACCAGACCAATAAAGAATAGACTATTTAAGAAGAGAAATTGATGCCTTATGCAGAATGTTTAAGGTATATCAATAGACAATTAGAGATGTGCACTTTTTGCCATATCCCAGAGACAAGAATCAGTTAGCAAATGCATTAGCCACCTTAGTTTCCATATGGATAATTAATAAGGAAAATCATGAAGTTGGTCTTTATTTCTAGTTTAGAAAAACCTTGCTATGAGACATAATAAGTAATAAAAATGGAACATGAAAAGGGCAACCCTTAGTTTTATGACATCCATAGCTACTTAAAAAATAGACTCTTTCTTAAATAAGCTACATATAAAGACATAAGGGTATTAAGTAGGCTATGAACTTAGTTCATTAGTGCAGATGCAATCTTATATAGAAGGTAATTAGATGGTTTTCATCACTATTAATTAGATAAGAGAAAAGCAAAAAGGATTATAGAAGAGATACATTTGAGATCTTACGGCACACACATGAATGGTTTAGAGTTGGCAAAAAAGTTCATGGGCTAAGGATTCTTTTGGCTTACTATAGACCACGATTGCTTGAAGTATGTACAAAAATGCCATATGTGTCAAAAGTATTAGGACTTAAGACATGTGCTTGTATTAGAGTTACATGATCTATTATCTCTTTGGCTATTTGCTACTTAAGGGATATATATTATTGGCGAAGTACATATGATAGTCTCAAATAGGCATCATTCATTATGGTAGCCATTGGCTATTTCTCCAAATGGGTTGAAGTAGAATCTTTTAAGAAGTTAAGGGCAAAAAAGATGGCTAAGTTTATAGAGAAGAATCTAATTTGTAGATATTAGTTCTTACACCATATAGTTTTAGATAATAAGGTCTAATTTTAGGCTAAAAATAAAAGCACTATTGTAGAGATACAAGATATAACACCATGAATCTTATATTTATAGACCACAAGCTAATAGGGTAGTTGAAGCACAAAAAACAAATGTCAAAAAGATCCTAGCTAAGATGGTGGTAACTTACAAAAATTGGGTTAATAGACTTTTATTTGCTCTTTGGGGCTATAGGATGACAGTTCAAACTTTGATAGGTGTTACACCATTTTCCTTGGTATATAGGATAGATGTGGCATTCTAAATGGAAATTGAACTCTAATCATCAAGGGTGGCTATAGAAGTTGAGATTCCTAAAATAGAATAGGCTGAATAGAGGTTTATCACTAAACTTGTTATATGAGAAGTGCTTAAAGGCTAGTTATCATAATTAAGTTTATTAGAAAACGATTATAAGAGCTTTCACAAAAGGTTGGAGAATCACAAGCTGGAAGAAGGAGGTTTTGTCCTCAAGTAGATAAAGTTGAGTATAACCAACTTGAGGGGAAATTTTAAACAAAATTAGGAAGGACCATTCATCATTAAATAGCTATGGCTAAAAGAGGTTGCAATCCTTATAGATTTTGACAAAAATAGTTTAAGGAACCCATGAAAATAGATAGATTAAAATGGCTATATGGGTAAAGGCAAATAAAAGAGAAAAAAAAGAAAAAATAGCCTCTACAGGTTAAAAACTAAAAAAAAAGTAGCTTTCCTAAAAGTGGGCACCCTAATTGGGTGAAAACCAAAAAAGGCATCCTATGCAATAATTAGGGGCTAAGAGAAAATAGTTAATTAAGAAAACTTATAAGGGCTGATTAATGATAGGAGTTTAAGATATAATTAAGGTTTCCTTTGATTAAATGAAGATATGTGTTTTTGTAATTAATGTCATTTTATGATTATTATAAAATGCCACTATGATGAAAGTGAATAAGACCACTTTAATAAGCTTGATTAAGCATCTTACAGACTAAAGAAATAGAGATGTTATTTATTATGAATGTTCAAACTACATTTTTTTTTGCATTCAAGTTAATATCCACTTTTTTAGATCTTCTATCTCTTATTACAATTTTCATCTTGTGTTTTCAACCAATGGGATTGGAGGAATGTTTATCTTTAAAGGTAACTACATTTATATATATCCAACAAAAAAGTAATAGAGGGATCTCCCCCTTTGAATGATAAAGTGTAATAGTTATAAATCGAGGTTACGAGAAAAGTACCTTTGAGATCGAAAAGTGTGCCTGAGGTGCCAGGATACCTTCCCTAGGCTTATGAAGGGGTGTACTGGTCATGAAACTTTGACGTGCCAAAAAATGGGTAAAATGAATTAATTTAAAAATTTAGCAGAACTAATAATTCACTTTAGGCCATAACTTAGTGCATTATAGACTCTAATGGACTTGGATTGGGAATGACACAGGATGTGCTAGGAAAGACTTAAAAATATCATATCCTGAAGGTAAAAAATTCCACTGAGATCATTGGTGAAGGAATTTTAATTTTTTGAGGTCGTTCAATAATTTTTCAAAATTTCCTGATTTTTTTAGGAATGAGTTAATTGACTTGCTGATGGAAATTTGATGTGAAATTTATAGGCTCATAAATAAGCCCAATTAAGGATTTTAGAATTGATACACTGATTTTAGAGGTCTGGATGAATTTTAAAAATTTCCTAAAGTTATAGGCAAAAGCAGAGGTTTTCGAGGGGCTTGAATGCCATATGTCACCACTTGAGGCACCCGTGCACCACTATATAAAGCCTAAGCCATGTGGACATTCCACTTTGAAGCCAAATCACCATCCCCTAAAGTAGAATGGGCTTAATAGAGGTTTACCAATAAACTTTTTATATGAGAAGTGCTAGAAGGCTGGTTATCATAATCAAGTTTATTAGAAAAGGATTAAAAGAGCTTTCAGAAAAGGTTGGAGAATCACAAGCTGGAAGAAGGGGGTTTTGTCCTTAAGCAGATAAAGCCAAGTATAACCAACTTAAGGGGAAAATTTACACCAAATTAAGAAGGACTATTCATTATTAAATATATATGGCTAAAAGGGGTTACAATCCTTACAAATTCTAACAAAAATAGTTCAAGAAACTCATGAACATAGATAGATTAAAATGGTTATATGGCTAAAGATAAATAAAAGAGAAAAAATAGCCCTCACTGGTCAAAAACCAAAAAAAAAAAGTAGTTTTGCTAAAAGTGGGCGCCCTAATATGGTGAAAAAAGGCATCTTATGCAATAATTAAGGGTTGAGAGAAAATATTTAATCAAGAAAACTCATAAAGGTTAATTAATGATAAGAGTTTAAGATATAATTAAGGATTCCCTTAAATAAATGAGGATAAGTGTTTTTTCAATTAATGTCATTTTATGATTATTATAAAATGCCAATATGATGCAAGTAGATAGGACCACTTTAATAAGCTTGATTGAGCATCTTATGGA
>CANXYI011382680.1:0-11344 GCA_948208565.1 Hura crepitans | reverse complement strand
CCTCTTAATTATAGTATTTGATGATTATTTGGTAAAATTAAGGTGTAAAGATGGTGAAGGAGTGAGGGGTAGGATTCAGCAAAGAAGGGGGATTTTAAAGAAGATGTTGGCTGAAATTAAAATGAATACTTTATTATTACTATTCACATATTTATATAAGGAATGGATGGCTAAGATTAAAAAGAGACATTACACATGGATGGTGAGATTAAATCCATGTGTAATTTCCTTTAAAATATCTTTTAATCATTTTCCTACATCATTTAATCTATTTTACACTTCGATAGCCAAGATCTTCCATGCTACTATTTACTCTCTACACATAAATTCCACTATATTTTCTCATAAATATCCATTTTCTTGAATATATTTCCTTAATTTTTTTTATTATAGTGCTTATGTCATAAAAATTTAGGTCATATGATTTGATATTCCACAGATTATTTTAGTAACAAGTTGTGCTAGTTTTGAATTTTTCTGAGCACATTTTCTGAATTTTTGGTTTAGCTTTAAATGATTTACTATTCACCATTGATCGTAATCTAAGTTTTATTTTTGAATTTTAACCTCTTACATGACCTCAAGTGCTCCTTAAATTATGCCATAATTCATCTTTTTAATTTATACTATCTCATTAATATGGTCAACTTCGATCGAACTCAGGATGCACTATTCATGCCCTGGTGTTACTATTTATCAAGATCAACTCTTGAACCTCATTATTTTCACATTTTCATGCTCATCACATGCTATATTCATATGTTTCACCCTTTCATGCATATTCCACTCATCTCTGGGCCGTCAACTGTGCATTTTTAATTTTACCCTTGGTCATCTTATGTATTTACCATTTTGCCCTTTAGTCATTTTTCGCTCTGTTGTTTATGCCAATTGACTCTACTTGATATGTATATCCATTTTATTCCCTTTTTCTTCTAATTCTAATTCCATCATTAGAAAAAACTAGACTAAAAGTTAGGGTGTGACAGGAAGTATATATGAAATAATCAAATGGGTTTGTGGTTTCTGGATATTAGAAAAAAATTTACATATTAGTTAAGCCATTGTATAGATTAAAGCAAGCTACTAAACATTAGTATGAGAAATTTGATAATGTAATCTAATCAAATTGTTTTACATGATGGAGTGGATAAATGTATTTGTTCAAAGTTCATAAAGGTTTATAGAGTAATAGTATGTCTTTACGTTGTTGACATGCTAATCATTGGAACTAATATGTAATCATAAAATTATAGATATGTGTGCCCTAGAGACAATTGTTTAAAGGCATTTTTTATGTATATGACATTTCATTTATCAATTCAAGGCATTCTTTATTATTCAGTGCTTATGAATCACTACATTCATTTGTTTGTTCATAACTTAAACTATTTAATAAAGCCCTTATAATAAAATATAAAGGGTAAAGGAAATCATGAAGTATTCATGATGTGAGATTCCAATTACATGCAAATGTCTTATATATAAAACATCCCTATTCAAAGTGTTAACAAGATAAGAAATTATTAATATGGATAAACTAGCACATGCTATACGTCTTAATTAGGTAAAGTAGTAGTTCTCATAAGTTATAAGCATAAGATGTTTAAAGTTAACATATGGATGCTTCCTTGAAAAAGGAGTTCATAAGTGACCTAGTTATGAGATAATCACATGGATAGTTAATCTATGTTAGTTTCAATCTCATCATGGCAATGGTGTAAATACCCTTAGATTGCAGTCATTAAGGTTATCTTAGATATCGAACACTATACTTTGACATAAAAGCCTATTCCCCACCATAAGGCATTCATAGCATGGTGATTGGGTATAATGTGTGTACACACTTGGATTTTGGGCTTGTGATGAGAGCCACAGACTTGCCCAAGCAATTAATTAAACTAGTCAAAACCCTAGTCTATATGGACTTTATAACCTTTGGTTCATATGGACTTTGTAGATTCAAGCTTGTAAGAATTAAGCTCGTGACCCATAGTCCTTATCAACTTTCTGACCTAAGGTCTTCACGGACCTTATGATCCATAAAACTTACTTTTTAAAAGCTTTCAGAATTTTTGAATTTCTATTTGGACTCTACTTTCTATTCTGATAAGACTTCCTATTCTCTGAATGAGAAGGCTTTTATTAAAAGCTTATAAAATACCCTTATAATGAACCAATTTTAAGAGAGAATGATTTAAACAAAATCCCATTGCGAAAGTAATTCTACTAGCCTTGAAGCCACACTAAATAATATTTTCATAGTGAAAACCATAACTTTGGATTGATTGCTTGTGAGTTTAAATCAAGTTAATTTTGAGGCCACTTACATAATCATACTTATTCTTAACTGAGGATCTTTGATGATTAACTAGACATGTGAGGTGATTCATTATATTCCCCATATCAATTATAGGAGTAGATTAACATTTGTATATAGTTTTTTATATGTTTAAAATTATTTTTCAAAGTATGATAATAGTCATTTGTATTCTGGACCACACTATTGGTCCATACAAACCTTCTTTTATGAGGGTTCAGGTTTGCACGGACCTTCTTTTGTGAGGGGTTAGGTCTATACAGACATACACCATTTAATTATTTTAAAGTCATAAGTTGTTTGTTTGTTCTAATTTATTAATAGTAAATATGTGATAGATTTAGGAATGTATGCTTTTCTTAATGTATAATTTTATATGAATGAGCTGGACAAGCTCATGATAGGAAATGTTAGGAGTTGCCACTCGGTGCACATTGAGAATTAATGAACTTGGTGCAGTTATTTTAACCCAAGATATGGACCAAGCCATTGATGATCAAAGAACTAGATTCACGATTGGCACTTAAAAATTATTATTTCTAGTAATCAGTGTGCTTTTTCCATATTAACTAAAGAAACTATGCTTTTTTAATGCAATGGAATTTCTTAGAATCTAAGATTCTTATCAAACACATAAATAATATAATTGCAATAAAATTAAATAATAAATTCATAATAAAACATGATATTGAATATTCATTAATGTAACTACTTCCATATGTATCCTCTTATGCATATAATTGAAACATTATTTATATATGAGTTGGAAAACATATTAACCATATGAAAGCATGGCATTAACAATTTTTATTATGCAAAATCATGTGAGGGAAGATTGAAAAAGAATTTATGATGAATAAAGAAGATATTAGGTTATTTCTAATGAGAAAATGTGATTTTCATGCAACTAAACCTATAAGAATAATGAAAACATTATTTTTATGATGAATGAAACAAGATCTGGCCCTCAAGATTTACTAGTTATGAAGCTTCAAGCACATAAACGAATTTGCAATGGGAGAATATCAAACTTGTGGATCTTCATCACACAAATAGAATAACCTTACTCCTAAAGACTCTAGACTTCCACAATATTTTGAATGGATCAAAATATTATTACTGCTTAAGAACCTAAATAAAGTCCTCAAAAATCTCAAGAAAACACTTTTTCTTGGAAGATTAAGGCATCTCTTTAATATTTCTTTTCTGTATGTGATGTATAGAGAGGTGAAGGCTATTTATAGGTGTTAATTTTTTATGTTTTAGTCCCCTTTTGATTCTATTTTTGGTGTAAAGGTTGATCAAAACTAGCTAAGTGTAATTCTAGTTGGACTCTAAGGTTTTGGAGACTTGGTAGTTTAATTAAACACAATTCTGACATCCTTATTAGGCCTAAAGAGAATTGTTACATAGGTGTTCAAAACTACCACGTAGATGTTCAAACCATTGTGCCATGATTCCTCGACTCAGTGGAGTTTTTTGGTGCTTCTTATGACTTATGGGTAAGACTTACCTATCCTTATCTCTTTTTTTCTTCTCTTATATTACCTCATAAAGGACATTTCTATGCCTTCCATATGTTCCTTGACTATCTTATACTCTATTTCATCCTAAATTGCCAAATTACCATTCTACCCTTAGGAGAATTTCCACTATTTTTGTATTTTCTTTCATAAAAGTGCTTGCCTAACTGAGCTATTGTGACACCTCTTACTTGAATAAGAGATGGCACATTGTGACAACTCTTACCCAAATCGTTACCAACTTGAATAAGAGATAACATGTTAACAAACTTTGCTTAGTTTTGCCATTATCTTTTTAAAATCCTTTTTAACTTGTGTAATGATCATCAAATATCTTGGGCCCACATGTACACAAATCATGTCCTACCTATACATGCATTAATGAAACTATCCCGCTAAGATAAAAATTTGATAGCATAACACTTCACAATGTCATATCCTAAAATAAAACCTGCATAGAATACACTTCTATAAAGTCTCAACCTTAATCCATTATCTTAGATCCATCAAGTCCTCATAACCTATCACAGTCAACATTATCATAGTCAATCTGTCATATCAATCATAATAGTCATAACATACCTATAAACTCAAGTACACATATGTACTAGCCATAATGATATAACATCTGTAATATTAAATTCTATATTTAAGCTAAGCTTAGGTAGATTATGTACATGTGACAAAACTAACTGATATCAACAACCTATATATGATTGCCATCTATTTATATACATCACACTACAAAATACAAACATATACCAAAATAGTAGTAGTTGAATCTGTTGCACTACTGCTTTGAGGCAAGTTCGGTGTTGGCTATCTACAACTTATGCATTAGAAGCATAATGTCCTAAGCATAAAGCTTAGTGCTGTATTTAATAAAATATGCTTACACTTGCACACACAAGTACATTAAGCATACAATGCTACATAAAACATGTCATGAGGTATGCACACATAATATTGTACTCATGTGGTCACATACTCAATCGTGCTATGTTACCTTAGTTTTAGTTATACTATTTGTGTTCTTAATTTACATTCAAACTTATTCTTTATTCATTTTATATAATGCTTGCTCACCATTTACTTAGCCTATATCTAATAGACACAAATCCAAATACTAGATATCAGGACCTTGACATGAAGTAGCCCATATTTTAGACCTCACGGCTGCTCTACTAGCATGGCATATCACTATAAATGTGTAGTGGTCCTATTAAACCTATTAAACCTCATGGTTGCACTCGTATTAAAAATATGTGCAGTGGTTTTGTTAGACCTTTCAAGGGGAATGAAAATCTAGATATCATTAATAATCAACATACAGGTGTGCGGTGGCCTTTATGGACCTCACGGTGGCCGCACCCGCATAAAAATGTGCACCAAAACGCCTTAGTAGCTACTACCTCCCTAGTTGATCGATCAACCTATCCAGTAAGTTGTCTAACACATATACGCCATCGACATCTTTACTTTAGTTACATAGACATTACATGGCTTATATACATTGTTACATGTCTGTGTCTACTCATACAATCATTCAATCATGTATAGTTATTACCTTGCCATTTACCATTACATGGTAATGTATGTATGTCACATTTCCTAACATTAACTCATCATAAATATTATCTCCTCATGTGAATTTTGTGACTTAAATCTTATGACTTAATTTACCAATAGGTCAACACATATCTTGTAAGCTACATTATACTAACATGCATTATGTATTACACATGTAATACCCTTATACCTAACTGACAAATTAGTACATGTACAGGATGTTATGAGCCCGATTCGATTTTTGTACCTATTGTGCTTTAGATTGCCATCCTCTAGTGATTAACTCAATATAACTATTTTTTACTAATATATAGGTATTTTTAAATCATACATTGTATGTGACATATATATATCACATTCACATAACATGTGTGAAACAAATGTTAATATTGTTAGTATAATATTATTAATCAACTGTTACAACTTTCAATTACAATATCAAATGAAAATAAATACAACTAAAATTATAGTCCATTTATCTATATCTAACAATATATGTAATTTTAAACAACTATTATTCAATTAAAATGTAAGTACACATTCAGCATGCGAATGATGCTTATGGCAGGCTCTTCTTACCTATGTCTTCAATTCATCCGCTTTAGCTAATGCTTGGACTTAATTCATCACTTTACTCACCTTAATTGACAACTTAAGCCTTAGCAAGGGAGCCAATGCACTGAGCATAGTTACTTAGTGGTGTATTATGGTACTATGGAAATTAAATCTTTAAATATCATTAATAATCATTATTAGTATGAACTCACTTTAACTATGTCTTCAATTCTAATACTATACATCACTTATATAATTTCTACATATGTTAGGGTTGCAACTTCATTGTCTTATCCAGATGTACAATTTTATGAGGGAATTTTCAGGCATTATTGCCTTTTATACCTATTTCTAACTATGTGTTTGATGATAATTTAATATATTTTCATTGCGTAAAACTCACATCTTTTTCTTAATACATTCTTGTAGTTCATATTTATTCCTTTCCTTTCACTATGTTAAACTGATCAGCTTTCTCTATCTAACTTATGTATATCTGTAATTAAATAAGTTCATTCATAGATGCATTTATTAATAAACTTATGTCATATGTTCTGTCTTGCTACGTATAGCATTTATGATAAATAGTATTTATATATCAATAATAATGTTCGTTATCAAATGATTAGTTTATTTTATCTATTATTTCAATTCATCTCTTTCATCACTTTGCTTCCTTTCCTTTGCTTTTTCCCATTTCCCAAATTCAAATATTATAATATCTTTAATGGTATGTTAATCACTTTTTTTCATCTCCTTATTCTTTATTCAACCTATATTTGGTAGACATACTCTCAATATTGGATATCGGGATCTAAACTTGTGTAAAGGCCCACTTTATAGACCTCGGTAGTTATACCTACCTATGTACATATGATAATAGGGATTAGCTCACATGAACCTCCCAATATCGAAATGGCAAGGATCAGTCCTATTGGACCTCCTAACAATGGGATAGTAGGGATCAACCCTAGTGGACCTCCTAATATCCTAGCATCAGTGGATAGTAGGGATCAACCTATATAGACCTCCTAATATCTAAGACAATGCAGGTAGTAGGGATCGATCAATATGGACCTCCCAATACCCAAGGTGTGAAGGGTTCACATCTAGAACCTTGGTGGCTGCACCTGTTAGATAATACAATCTGACAATGATCTATATGGGCCAAAGCCACTAACAGCTGCTAACTCCCTAGTTGATCGGTCAACCTATTTAGTAGGTGTCTAACTAATATGGGATTTAACTCTAATTTTATTCAATTATCCTTATTTCATTAGTCATTTATCTTATGTCAATTAGGTTTAACTATTAATGTGTTCATATTTCATTGTCTTTACATTTTCATATCCGGTGGTCTCGTCTCTTTTCTCTTCTTTTTCGATACATGTCTCCTTGTAGTGATTTCTCATAGGAGTTCATACATATATATATATTTTTTATGATGGCTCATTCTCATATTTGCAATTATAGCATATTTGTCATCATCACAGTATGCTCATTAGAAGCATAGTATACTTGTGTACACTTATCATGAGTACTCTCATGCACCCAACCTCGTTATTATATTCATTTCACTTATAGAAATCCTTATCGTTATCTTTCATTGTCTTATAGGGGAGCATCGAGTGTCTAATGTTCTCTTATTATGATTTTAATATATATATATTTCTAATGTCCTTCCTTTATTTAGTTGAAGTAGCTTTATTATGCTTATATAATAAATCTTTTTATTTACGACTTCGCGATTTGTACCATTTACGTATACTTGTATATATATTTCATTCATTTATTTAAATTAAATTTGTGTATATATTTACTTTATTTATTTAATGTACAATCCTTCTCTCTCATGGACATAATAATTTAACCCTACCTTGGTTCCAAGATTAGCCCCACCTTAATTTCCTTTAGGTCAGTTCTATAAATATAATTAATTTCTCCCTAAATCTTGATGAGAAATTCTTGTACAATTTACTTTAATCTAAAACTCTCAATTATGATATAATTTTATTTAATTATTATTATCTATATATATTTCCTTTCTTTATTATTATTATTATTATTATTATTATTATTATTATTATTATTTATTTCCATTAATATTATCTTAATTACTTGATAAATTACTCACTTGTTTATACCTTCTCATTATTTCACATAAATAATTTCCTTTGTTTAAATTTTCCTAAATACATGTATGTACCTTTACCTTATACATCTATTATATTTTAGCTACATCACATATTAAATTCTATTTGTATCCCTATTACTCACACTTTCACTTGTAGTTCACTTACATTTGTATTTCTTCAATTACACATTTATAATTGATTCATTTCTATCTTTATTCAACTAATTCCTTTATTTCTTCTTTCTTTTATCTATTTATATTATATGTTTCTCCTTGCATTTCTAAGCAATCAATTAGTCACTTGTAATTACTTCTACATACCTATCATTCCCTAAAATTTACTTACATAACCATAATTAATTTAATTCTCCTATTAATTATGGCTTATCTTTTTATTCACTACATTAGCTTGCATATATAAACATTTTGGATTCTCATAATTCTAAACTCTAAATATTCTTTCCACTTATTCATTTACCTATATTAATTTTTTTTATCTACTTATGTGATTGAATAAAATACCTATTTAATTAACCATAAACTATCTGTTATCATCCATCATATTTTCGGCCACATTAGTCATTTATCTCACCTATTTTTATTTTGATCATTTTAACCACTCTAATATTGTTTCCCTATATCCTAAACATGTCTCCTAGCATTAGCTCCCATTACCACTAACTATTTAAGTTAATTCATTAACTTCTATAATACATATAATACAGAAAAAATTTCATAAATAATGTATATTTATATTAATATTAAATTTTTTCTCGTTTTGTTTGCTCTCTCTCTCTCTCTCTTCTAAACATCCCAACATACCCCTAAAATTACTTTTATCCATCCATTATATCCATCCAAGCAACATAAAGAACACATATTTGTTATAGTCCAGAAATAGGCATTAATCAATAGTTTAGAGTACACATACCTTTGAATAAGCTTTTCTCCATTACATTTTCACTTTCCCTCCTCAATGTTTCCATCTTGCATAAAAGTTTCCCTCACAACAAGTCACTAAAACACCATTAAACATACATAATTCTTAATTTATTATCTAGCTAGGTAATATCCTTATTTAACTCAATAAATCACATAAATAATAAATAACTTACCCACCTTAGTTGACCTTCTTTTCCTCTCTTTTTTCCATCCCTTCCTTTCTCCAAATTCTACCTTTTGGTAAATATTCGTATAAAGCTATCAACCTATTTTAATGTAGATTATTATTTTAATGGGAATTGATTGAGTAAATGAAGGAATTTTGAGGTACGTGGGAGCTTGAAATTTTAGGCCTAGGAGAGGGATGATGGAGGCTGATTTTGGCTGAAACTAAAGTGATTAATTTAATATTATTTATGTATTTATAGGTGGGAGGAGGGCTAGGATTAAAAGTCAACTTTCACACATGGGTGGTTAGGATTATTCCACATGTATATTCATTAAAATGATCAATTAATCATTTATACCTCATTAATTCATTATTTCCACATGGATGACCATGATTAATCCACATCCCAACTTGATCTAAGGGCCTAAAATGATCCCTACACAATTATTTATCATTTTCCTTACACATGTATACATTTAATTGAATTTATTTCATTAATTTTTTTTCTCATGGTTTCCATCTTCAAAAAATTCCAACAATATGATTTTTGGATTCCTCATAATTTTTGACCATAAGGATGTGCCACTTTCAGAATTTTCTGAGCACATTTATGAAATTTTCCATTTAGCTATAAGTAATTTACTGTCTACTGTAGACTGTAATTTAGATTTTATTTTCGACTTTTAACCCCTTATATGATCTCAATTGCTCTTTAAATTTCACTATAATGTATCTTATAATTAATACTAATTTTTAGTCGAGTTAGCTTAATTTGGCCCGAGAACACTATTCATGACCTGGGTGGCACTATTCACTAAGGCCTACTCCCAAACCTTGTTTTTCTCACACTTTCTTATCATTACTAGGCCATATATTACTTTTTTTTTATTAATCCCATATGTCTCTCTCCTTTTTTGACCATGAATAGTAAATTTTTCATTTTAACCTTGGCATTTCCACGAAATTACCATTTTGTCCTTTAGTCATTTTTCACTTCATAGTCCACACCAACCGACTTTATGCGATTCGTACATCCATTTCTTTCCCCACTTTTTGTTTTAATTCGATTTCTATTCTTATGAAAATTAGATCGGAAGTTGAGGTGTGACAACACACTTACACACACAAATGTATACATACCTCACACATACCATTTACGATTACCTTTGAACCATAATGTGCCAATACCATTAAGCCTAATACTCTCTAATTATGCCAATTTTAACCATGATTATATAAATTGCCATTATGCCTTCCATATACATACCATTCGTCCAATGTAGGTTCTCTACCCATTAAATTTATTTTTGTTCCATTTTTCATTAATTCCATTCATTTAACATCTAATAAATCATAACCTACCATTCTTATCATTTTAGGGTTATCCAAATCCTTAAATGGACATAATGCACATACACTTGAAATTGCACAACACACAAAAGTGTACACATATTTTATCGAATACACTTACAAAGTAATTATTCAACTTCCTGAGAGGCACCTCAAACCTTCTCTTTTCCTTTTGCTTGGCTATCCTCCACCTTTTCTAAGAAACATAATAGAAATTTAATTAGAAAAATTTATAGAAAATTATATACTACACTAAACTTGAAAATAACACCCGAACCATTAAACTGAGCATGCCTAGTTACCTAGAAAAATGCTAGGATCCCAATTTTAGGTTTACCTTGATTTAGGGGTTAGAAACCCTAAATCTCTTAACCCCTATTTTTCTTTTCAATTCACTTTCTTCTTGCAAAACTAACACCAAATTAAAGCTCTAGACGTGTAGAAGATCGATTTTCATGCATAAAGTGGAGCTTAGAGTTAAAAATTGGTGTAGAAGTGAAGAAACAAAGCGAGAGGAAAGAGAAAGGGGTGGCATTGGGTTCTTTGGGTGGGAGGAAAAAGATGAGTTTCTTAATTCTCTATATCACACGCACACACACACACCCACCTTTTATATTATGAGCACCGATGGCTAAAATTTAGCCACGTGGCAATCCAACATTTACAATTAATCCAATTTAAGTTTAAAGCTCTAAAAATGTGATTTTAATTTTTAAGGCCTCTAAAAATTCATCATTAGGTACCAAAAATTCTAGAAATTCCTAATTTAGAAACTTGTAAAA
>CANXYI011382625.1:0-14020 GCA_948208565.1 Hura crepitans | reverse complement strand
CTGTATATAACAAACTCCTTCCCTTATTTAGGTTGAGTAAGAATGGGAGCCTCTATTAACATTATTTTTAACCTATCAAAATTGGCTTGGCAGTTATCATCCCATTCAAAATTTACATCCTTCTTTAATAGTTGAGTCAATAGGGCTGCAATCATTGAAAAACCCTTTACAAATCTCTGGTAATATCCTGCCAATCCTAGGAAGCTTCAAATCTTAGTCACATTCTTAGGAGGATTCCACTCTAACCCAACTTTAACTTTAGTTGGGTTAACTCTGATGCCTTCAGCTAAAGCAATGTGGCCCTAAAAGGCTACTTCTTCTAACTAAAACTCACATTTACTCAATTTAGCATACAACTGCCTTTCCCACAAGGTCTACAACACAATTTTATGGTGCTTCTCATGTTCCTCCTGATTCTTAGAATACACTAAGATGTCATTTATAAACACCATGATGAACTAATCCAAATATGGTTTTAACATCTAGTTTATCAAATCCATAAAGGCTGTTAGGGCATTTGTGAGCCTAAATGGCATCACCAAGAACTCGTAATGCCTATATCGGGTTCTGAAGGCAGTTTTAGGTATGTCAGCTTCTTTAATTTGTAACTGATTATACCCTAATCTTAAATCAATCTTTGAGAAGATATTGGCACCTTGTAGCTAGTTGAAGTGGTTATCAATCCTAGTCAATAGGTATTTATTCTTGATGTTACTTTATTCAATTGCTTATAATCGATGTATAGCTAAAGCGACCCGTCTTTCTTCTTCATAAATAATACGGGTACTCCCAAGGTGAGATACTAGGCCTAATAAATCCTCTATCTAATAGTTCCTATAATTGCACCTTTAACTCTTTCTATGTAGTAGGTGCCATCTAGTATAGAGTGACAGATACTAAGGTTGTGCTAAGATATACCTCAATCTTGAGGTCTAGCTCTCAATATGGCAATAACCCTAGTAGTTCATCTGGGAATACATCTAAGAATTCTAATACCATTGGTATTTGATCAAGGCTATGTGTTATTTTACTATTGTCTACCACATGAGCTAATTATGCTTCATATTCCTTTCAAAGGAGTCACCTGGCTATAATAGCTAAAATGATATTTGGCAAAGAATTTCTTTTGCCCACAATTGGTACTTTCTATTCGTCTATTATCCAAAGACTAAGTATTTTTCTCTCATAATCACTGCTCGATGTTTTGATAGCTAGTCTATACCTAGAATAATGTCAAACTCATAAAAGGGAAGTTCAATCAGGTCTACTAGAAATGTTCGATCTTAGATTACCAGAGGACAATGTCTATATGCTATATTCACCATCACATTCTGCCCAATTAGATTACTCACTTGAATATCCAAGTCTATAAGCTTTTGTTCTAGTCCCCTATCTCGGGCTTATGTAGTGTAGATATAAGAATAAGTTAAACCAGGATCTATTAAAGATAGTATAGGCACATTAAATAAATAAAAGGTACTAATAATGACATCTGGTGCTTCAGCTTCCTCCCGAGCACAAATAGCATACTGACATGCTGAAGCTAACCTCCGATCTTGTCTTCTAATTACTGCTTGACTGCTTTGGTCTCATCTGTCTCGATTCTATACTAGGTGTTGCTACAGCCGATGCTTGAGTTTGTATAGCCTTGGGCTGTCTCTAAGGACAATCCCACTGAAAATGGTCTCTCACTCCATATATATAACACTCTCCTATTCTATTTTGCTAGTATTGCCCCCAATGTCTCCTATTACAACTCCCATATGTTGGGAGTGCACTTTTGGTTATGCATACGAGAGCACTTAAGGCTTACTATGAGGGTCAAGGCCCAGGAGGAATAACCTGACCTAACCTCTGAGGTAGGGCCTGCCTCTAGGACTACTATCCTAACTGCCTCTGAGACTGTTGCCTATGAAGGAACTCCATCTATCTCTTGCCTACTCCTAGAGCTCAACTCATCTGACTATCTGTAAATAGTCTCTTTTTTGGAAATAATTCCTTTTTCTCTTATAACATCTCCTCCATATCATACGCTACAGCCACCAATGTAAAATAAACTATAATCTTTGTTGTGGCAATCTGTATCTGCAACTTAATATTAAGGCCCTTTTTTTAACTTCTTATAGCATTTTTCCTTAATAGGTAAGAACTCCTCAGCATATCTACTCAGGTGAGTAAAATCCTTCTCGTATTTTGACTGATCTCTACCTTTATTTTAAATCTAGGATTTCCTATCTCCTTTTATCCTTATAGGATTCTAGAATGTATCTTTTACAGAACTCCTTTAGGAAATAATCCCACGTGATTTTCATCAATGAATTTTTTCTTTCTGTTGTATCCCATAAGTGGAAGGCTTCTTCTTGTAGGAGGGAGGTGGAACACTTTAGGTTTTCTTCTTCTGTACACTTTAATTGCTCTAAAATTCTTACAGTCTGCTGTAACAAATATTTAGCTTTCACTGCATCATCCTCCCTTATGCCTAGGAAATCCACGGCTCCCATCTTTTTCACCATTTTGAAGTAGGTTTTCTATAATGATACTGGGGATAGTGGAAGTAGTGGAATGGTAGTGTGCCTCAATAGCTCCATTATCTATTGTAACAATACTGGTGAGGCTTGTGCCTAAGGCTATGGCTGTGGTGATGGCTGGTAAGCAGCATCACTCGACTCCAGTGTGGCTACACTAACTTCTAGACCATGGATAGTGGTGGGAGCATGACTGGCCACCTTTTCGCCCCGTTCTAATGGGGTCCTTTCACTCATCATGGGTCACTATGCAGAAAATAATTTATCAGCTTCATACAGTGTAGCTTTATCACAAATATGGAATCCTAGACCATAGCACTCATGTATAGTTTACCTAAGAATGCCTAAACCTACTCTAATACCACTAAATGTAACACCCCCTACCCATTCCTGAAGCAAATAGACAAGGAATGCTACTTCCACTAGGTCACCAATCCTGAAATTTCTCTAGGCCTTATTCATTTAACACTTATTAAATTATTTCTAATGAAGACATGGTACCCTTGATTCCTACAAATTATCAAATAATCTTCTAATACTGACTATGTTGGACTGCTAAAACTCTATTTTATGTCTATATTCATTTTGTAGAAATTTTGGCAGCATAACGGTTACCCAGGTGAAATTTTTCCTATCCAAAAACACTTTTATATTGATCACCCACAATAATCTTAACTCCTGAACCCTTTTGGTCCCCCATATCATCCATCATACATAGTTAGCACAACAGTCACAGGGTTTTAGATCTATAATTCTCAAACTATTATACAAATATATATTTTCATCACAAGTTAAGATATACACAAGCTTTTCAGTTCATTATACAATAGTCCACATATGTATTTCCATAATTTACAACTCTCTAAGTCTAAGTTCATTAATATACATGAGTGCTATGCTAATAACCATCAAGATACAAAATATATATACCAAAAGACACAGTAGCTACACTACACTTGATTAAGCTAGGTAGCTAACCCCATCTCTAACATGCATACCAGAACATCGACATGCTAAGTATACACTCAGTGGTGGAATTAATATGATAAATGCATGTCACACATACAACCATATGAATATGATAGCTTATGCACAGTTACATAGGCAATGTAATTATTTTCCATGCAATATTATTATTTTATTCACCAATTATATGCTAGGATATGTGGTAACTTGTCATGCAAGTAATCGATTTAGGTTTTATTGTTTCAACCTCATTGCTCTAATTCACTTATCTTCTTGTTATTTATCTTTATTAATCTTATAGTATTACATTCATCCATTCACATCATCATTTAGGCCTATGAAAGATAGATTATACTTTAAGACACCATATATCGGGATCTATACTGTGTAGTGGCCCATATTTTAGACCTCGGTAGCTTTACCAACCTAGTCTGATTGCAAGGATCAATTCACTAGAACATCCCAATACCAGGCTAGCAAATAGTAGGGATCAATCCATGGACCTCTTAATATCTGCCAGCAGGATAATAGGGATTAGCCCTGTGGGACCTCCCAATACCCTAATCAACATTCCAATATAGCACTAGTGGATAGTAAGAATCAACCCTATGAGACCTCCTAATATCCAATAAACTAAATGGGCAGTAGGGATCAACTTATATAGACCTTTTAATACCTGAGTGTCCAGGGTTCAACCTCAGAACCTCGATGGCTACACCTACCGTCTTATCATACAATAGTAGCCCTAGAAGGACCAACCTGCCTAGCAGCTGCTAACTCCCTAGTTGACTGGTCAACCTATCTAGTGGGTGTCTAATTGATAGGCCAATTCACTATTTATTCTTCAATGATTTAGTCATTAATTAGCTTTTATTTGCTATTATGCTGCTAACATCTTACATTTCCATTTTAGGTGCACTTAGACACCTTTGTCTATTACAGGTCATTTTTCGCAAAATAAATTTTCATTTGGTCATTTTCATACCAAGTACTATTCATTTGGTCATTTCTTACGATCATAATTTCCATGTCAATATGTATACCAAACATTAACTTATTCTTTCACCAACCATTAAACATCATTGTTATCATCGATTCATCTATCACAATTATGCCGTTATTTCCACATGCTAATCACCATTTCCTTATGCCATTTCATGTGACACTATTTTACAACACTTTAGGTCATACTTCACTAAACTGTTATCCTTTATATCTTATTTTTCCCATTCACATTTCTATCATCATTTTCTTCCCATTTTTATGTTAATGCCATAAATCCCATGTCATATACTTGTACACCTACCACAACATACACACATACCCATTTTGGCCACTACAAGTGCACACACTTATATTTATTTTCTCTCACCCAAATCATGCATACACTATTATTTCTATGCCATAAACATTATTATATCATCAATTTACATCAATTCTATGCTAAACCCTAAGTTTTGTGAATTTTATACACATTTACGCATACAAATTCATATGGCATACATCCATTATATCAATTCCACATACCTAGGGTGTGCGAACACCGCTTTTCCACCACTTTAAGGCCTTGAATGGGGTTTTTCTTTAACTCTATCTCTTTGAACTAAACACAACCAATTTCAACTTAGAAAAATTTCTAAAAATTCTACAAGGCTCCAATTTGAAATCTAAAAAAATGGGTTTTCTTAAAATAAACCAAGCTACCTAAAACAAAAATAAAAATTAGAAAATAATCATTTAGATTAGGTTTTGGAACTATTCAACTCAAGTGAATTTCTCTCTCTAGGTAAGTTCTTGCAAAATTTTCACTTGGATTAGACTCTAAGGGTTATGGAGGGTCCAAAACATATAATTTGTGTGAGATTTAGTAGTCTATGGGAGGAGAGAGAGAAAAAAATGGTAAAAGGAGGGTGTGAGGATGTCATTAGGTTTTAGGGGATTTTTGGTGGAAAAGATGATGTTTGCATATGTGACACAATCACATGTGTCAACCTTTTTATATTAGTGAGATAAATGGCCTGGATCATGACATGTGCCGATCTAACTGTCCGTTTTCTCTCGATTTCCATTTAAACTTCAAAAATTCATCTTAATTTCTTTAGACCTCTAAAAATAGTCATTTTAGTTTTAAAAATTCTACATTAGGCCTATTAAAATACCCGTAAAATTTTAAGTCCAAATTCTATCGGCAATTATGGTTACTATTCACCCACTAAAATAAGATATTTTAAAGAAATATCAGATGGTCTCAAAAAATTAAAATTCCTTTACCATTATGCATATTGGAATTTTTATGGTTCAGGGTATGGTATTTTCAAGTCTATCCGAGCACATCTGGAGCTGTCCTGATACAAACTCATTTTATGTCACTATTCTCTAGTTCTTAGCTTGAAATGATGTATTGGTTTTGCTAAATTTTTTAATTATTTCATTTTGTCCATTTTTTTGCCCGTTAAAATTTTATGACTAATACGCCTCTTCTAGCATTATTGAGGTGCCTCAACTCACCAAGAGCACTATTCACTCCTCAAAGGTATTATTCATGAAACTTTAACTTATGATTATTACACTTGGTCACATACTTTGATAAATCTCTCTTCATGCCTAGCCACTAATAAGAAACATCAAATTTTGATACATCTTTGTGATATCAGGATGCTTAACATAAGAATGAGCTTTTTGCAAAATCTACTTCTTTAGCTCTTCCATGTCTAGCACGCAAATTCTATCATTATAGCATAAACTGTTATCACCCTTGATCTCATACTCAATAAGCTTCCCATCTTAGATAGCACTAATCATACTCATCAATCTATAATCATCTCTCTAACAATCCTTGACTTGTTATAGCAAACTAGGATTACCTTGCATCTCTGCTAACATGACACTATCACCCATATGCTATAATCTGACATTTATATCTCTCATGACTGCTATGAACTTCCTACAAGCGTATCCACCACCTTATTAGCCTTTTTAGGATGATAATCGGTTAAATAGTTATAATCCTTGATAAACTCTATCCATCTCCTCTATATCAAATTCAACTCCTTTTATGTAGAAAGATACTTCAAACTCTTATTGTCAGTGTAAACATAATACTTCTCTCCATAGAGATAGTGTCTCTAGATCTTTAGAGCAAACATAATGGCTACAAGCTTTAAATCATGAGTAGGGTAGTTTTTCTAATGTGGCTTTAACTATCTCAAATCATAGGTAATAACCTTGCTATCTTACATCAGAACACAACCTAGCCCATTATGAGACATATCACTATATATAGTGAAGTCCTTCCCAGAAACTGGCTGAACAAGAATTAGAGCCTCAGTTAACACCATTTTCAGCTTGTTACAACTTTCTTGACATTTATCATCCTAAATAAACATAATGTTTTTTCTTAATAATTGAGTCATAAGGGCTATTATTAAGGAAAACCCTTTGACAAACTATTTGTAAACCAACCTGAGAAAACTCCTAATCTTTATGGGTTTCCTAGGTGGCTTTCACTCTATCACTACCTCAATCTTATTGGCATTAACACAAATCCCCTTTATAGAAGCTATATGCCTAAGGAAAGACACTTCACTAAGCCAAAACTCACATTATTGAGCTTGGCATATAGCTTCTGATCTCTTAAAAACTATAACACTATTTACAAATATTATTTATGCTCTTCTTTATTCATTGAGTAAACCAAAATGCCATTTATAAAGACTACCACAAACTAATAAAGATAAGGCCTAAAGACTTTATTCATTAAGTCTATAAAGGTTACAAGTGCATTGGTAAGCCCAAATGGCATTCCTAAGAACTCATAGTGACCATATCTCATTCTGAAAGTAGTCTTCACCATATCTGATTCCTTCACTCTTAACTCATAGTACCCGAATCTCATATCAATCTTAAAAAACGCTCTAACTCCTTTATGCTGATCAAACAAGTCATCTATCCATGAGAGAATATACTTGTTCTTAATGGTCACTTTATCCAACTGTCAGTAATCCTCACATAACTAAAGTGAACCATCCTTTTTCTTAACAAATAAAATTGGTGCACCCTATGGTGAAACACTTAGTCTTATAAAGCCCTTATCCAACAACTCTTGCAACTAGATCTTTAATTCTTTTAACTCAGCTGGCACCATCTGATATGGAGTTATAGATACCGAAGCAGTGTTAGGTAAAACTTTAATGCTGAACTCAAGTTCCCTTTCTAGAGGCAAATTAGGTAATTCTTTTGGAAAAACATCAGCATACTCTGACACCACTAGTATGCTACTAACATTTGGCTCTCTTATTCTGGTGTCATATACAAGGGCAAGATATGCTTGACATCCTTTTCTCAACATCTGCTTAGCTATGACAATCGATATAACACTAAACATAAAGTTTATCGTCTCTCCCACAACTATGATTTTAGCCCTATCATCAGGCCAGAAAGTCAACCTCTTTTTCTTGTAATCCATAATTGCTTGATATTTTGAAAACCAATCAATGCCCAATATCAAGTAAAACTCCTCAAAAGTTAGTTCTATCAAGTCAACTATGAATTGGTGATCTTATATCCTCAAAGGACACTCTTTATAAACTCTATCAACTAGCACATACTAGCTTATAGGGTTACTAACTATGAACTCTAGGTTTTAAAACTAAACCTTGGTCTCATGCCTATGGTGTGCAAACATAAAAATGTGTAGACCATGAATCAATCAAAGCTAAAGCAGATGAACCAAAGAGAAGAAAAGTACTAGCAATGATGTTTAGCTCATCATCTTCGTCTTTAGCTTTAATGGCATACTATAAGGTAGGAGTTTTATACTTAGCTTTATGCTTTGATTTATCCCCCTGAGTTCCCTCTACTTTCCCTCTTTAATCTCTCTACCATGCTTAATAGATCTCTATCTAGCATTGGGTCCCTTCAAACAATCTTTGCAGAAATGATTCGATGAACCACACCTATAACGAATGCCTATCTTTTTCCTCTAACACTCACCCTTATGTTGCTTATGACAAGTCACACACTAGGGTATCTAACCACCCTTAACTATAAACCTTAGTGTACTAGTTACCTATGATTGTTGCTGTCTAGTCTTACTCTTATTCTTTACACTGACTTTTGGGTTTGGCCCTATCTTTGAGTCTACTGTGAAGCCCTAAACAAATAACCCTTGAACTTCTTGCTTGACTATTGAGCTACACTATATGCTCATTGTCCCAAGGATCTTTTTTCTAATAAAACTCTTTCTTCTCTTTCTACACCTCTACTATAAAAAGGCATATTGAAATTAGCTCAAAAAAGTCTCTAATCTTCATGCAAACCACTTAAGACTTAATGTCTACATGTAAACCATCTCAAACCTCTTACACTTATCAGCTTTAATGGTTATGGTCTCCCTAGCATATTTGTTGAGCATGATAAACTCTTTCTTATACTCCTTAACGAACTTCTTTTCTTACTTGAGGTCCATGAATTACTATTTTTTGTGATGTATTTCTTCTAAAATTATAAAAAAAAGAAGTCACATGTAATATCATCATCGATCTTGTACTTAGTCAAGTCTTCCTACCATTTTGATGCCTCTTCCTATAAAAGTGATATGGCATATTTCACTTTCTCCTCTGGGGTGCACCTTATTTACTTTATGATCTTTTTTGTATAGTTCAGTTAGTACTCTACCTTCATAAGCTCTATTTTGCCTTCTCCTTTAAAGTCCTTATCTTTAATCTTCTTAAGTCTCTCTAAGTAGTCTTCTAGAGAGCTAAGGGAATGTTTGGCTACTATACTAGTGGTAGAATAATAGCTATAGCTTCTCTCAACAAGTGTAACGTCTCTTACAGAAATACTAATAGAGATTGTCCTACTAATAGTATATATCTTATAGCACTACTTAAAGCAGATGCAACTCTAGTAGCCTCTAGTGTTATGGTTATCGAAGTATGGCTCTTGACTTCCTCCTCCTTAGGATGCGTTGGAGCACTCATCTCATCTATAGGTAAGAGAACATGTCATAAGCCTCGATATCATAAATTAAGTGATGTACACTTTAGATTCTAAAACACTCATTTGTCAACTAAGAATGCCTAAATTAGAGCTTTGATGCCACCAAATGTGACACCATGATGGCCGATCAGTTGACGAGCCTAACTAAAGAGTGCATATAAAAATAGGTTATCTAAACTCAGTAACTCTTATCCATAGTTATTATGTTTGAAAACACCTCTTTACTACATTTATAGACATAGAAAATACGAGTTACCAAAAATCTTTTTTCCAAAACATAGTTACAATTCACTTTTGGGAATTCTCGTGTCGAAAATACAATAACACAATGGTTGTATTGGGAAACTATCACAAAATGAATAGTAATATGCATAATAAAATAACACTTTATAATTATTTCTAAATATTTCGCAACTTCTGTGATCCTTTGATCACTCCAATAGCACACAACAATATAATCATGTCAGTCTCAACCTCCAAAAGAAATATCATTCAACACAATAATTAAAAATCATTTAACACTTTACAGACCATACAATTCAAAAAAAAATTAGGTTAAATATAGTTTAGGCATATTTCCCCCATTATATACATCACATGAGTGCCTAACCTATACATCACATAATTTTAGATATAAAAATCCAAAATAATACCAAAAGATGTAATCTTATATCAATACTCTTGAACTCCCGAGGCCTTTTCTCATCCTATCTCTTTACCTATGCATAGAAAAAAAAATGATGCACTAAGTGATAGCTTAGTGGTGTAATCAAATTAACTTATGAATATATACCTTTATGTCAACATATAGGATGTAAAAGAACATAACAATCACAATATCACATTATATGCCACATTAGCCATACTATGCATTATTACATTTACATAACATAAACACACTCAAAACTTATCACATATCATGCATTATGCATAAGGTCATGCCACATTGATATTAATAAGTATTAAGTGATTAAATTACATTAACTTATTTTACTATGTCCATTTCATAATAAAATGATTATCCTATGGATAATGGGATTATGGTTTGCAGTGGCCCTCATTACGGACCTTATGGTTGCTACACCAATAAGAGTGTGTAATGGTCCTCCTAGACCTTACCGGCTACTACACAAGCATGGATGTATGTACAATGGCCTTATTAGGCCTTATCGATGGCTACACTTTCATGGATCCAAAGATCAAAGTATAAGCCCAAGGGTCAAACATTTAGTGGACCCATTAAGGTTCCAAGGTACCCTAGTAGCTAATATAAAACTCCTTAGTTGACTGGTCAACCAATTCATGCTAGCTTATTTCCAATATGGGCTATTAATAGTTATTTCATAATTATACTATCTTAATTTGAGCTTAACATAGGTTTTAACTACTTTAGTTTACTCAACAAATAACTAAACTAAGAAAATAAGTCATAATTCTCATTTTGGTGATCAAGCATTTTACATCATGCAATTAACCACATCTCGTTGCCATATATCAACACACATCAATAAGATTACATTATCATCTTATATACATTACATGTTTCTTTATGTCATAGAATTACCATATTAGTTCATTTCATTGCATATGCTCATTTAAGATGCATTTTGCTCAATCTCATTATAAAATGCTTCCTAGCATTACATAATAACGTAATACCTATTATAAGCAAATAATATTTCTCAAACATATTATTGCCACATTACATGACCATTGGCCATATGTCATTTTATGCATACTTAATATATATCATAATCATATTGCATTATGCCACATATGTATTTCACACACTTATCATATTTCTTTTCCTGCATTTCCCTTAACAAACATAAATGCAAGGTTACCCATCCATAATGTATGTCATTAAAGCACTCAACCAAGGTATTATAAAATGCTCATACATGCATTTATCCATCATATATATCTTATATCAAATACTCAAGCATACATGTCATAGTTTATTCATGTATTTTCATAATACTTCTAATATTAAGCATACATAACCGCATGTTCATCAACAGGCCTTTTCACTACCATGCCTTACACCTTATCATCCCTTATACATTCATTATACCTAGATTAAATTATACCTATTCATGCATTTGCAATCATACATAAGCATACAACATGTGTATGTACGATTAACATGTATAATACATTAATTAAACATAATCATGATTAAGTCATTAATGTGCTTAATTACTCCTTAACACATCACATACATTATTTCCATAATACATATACATGCATTATGACTACAATATAGCTCCCACACTATTTAAATACATTTAATCTATTTTAGATGTATCATCACAAGTCCCAATTACCAATTTGTATATTCAAATATAATAATTAGGCATTTTCATATAATTACCCATTTTACATTATAATGCCCATAAATTGAATCATACATATAATATGCCCTCTACATCATTTACATACATCTCATCATACATTTAACACATTAAATACCATTAATTCCACATAAATGAACATTTAACACATAATTCCTCATATTGGCATATTATGTAATTTAGGGCATTTTATCAATTTAGCACAATTTAACTCGATTACACATACCGAGAGGGTCATAATTTACTCTTAAGGACCACTTAAGCCTTTGCTTTCCTTTTGTCCTGTGACTTGTCAGTTTTCTTAACTGTGGATTATAGATTTGTTTCATTAAAATCCATAATAAATTATACCTACATTCAAACACATATAATAACTCTTGGGCATCTTAAGAACATTAGAAAATTATCCAGGTCGTAAATTCTTGCTCGAATCGAAGTTGGTCACTATTTATCGAGCCTAAAACTAGGTAAAATCCTTCGATTTTCTTCTAAATTTTTGCTTGCAATGGCGTCTATAGGTCACGGGGGCTCGTATCTTTTAGTTGAATGGAAAAAATCAAGGTTAAAATGAATGATTAAAGGCAACAATGGAGGAAACTCTCCAGTATGGCTAATGGCTTTAGGAGAGGGAGATGAGAGTGTTTTCTTTATGATGTTTGCCCAAAAAAACAAATAGGTTTCACTCATTTATACTTTTTAAAAAATCCATTATTTTTCATCTTTTTCTCTTCTCTTAGACATTAGGTCTTTAAGGCTCCTAGGTTCAGTTTGCCTAATGATGACAAAAAGGACAAAAATCCCAAAAATGGATTTTTTACGTCCAAATCAAAGATCTCAAAACTTTTTCTTTAAAAAAAATCCTTGAAAATGGCTGTTTTGACTGTTTTGGCCCAAAGCGGGTTGTGTCACACATGGGACACACGTTCTGGGGCTAAAACTGCCAAAATGGTCATTTTGGCTTAAAAAATGACCGTTTGGACCGTTCGGCCCAAAATCGGCGTTCTCACATACATAATGGCTATTTGGGCCCATAACAACCAAAATGGCCATTTTGATTTTGAAAATGGCCGTTTTGCTCAAAATAAGCATTTTACCCTTGGAAATGGCTATTTTGGCCATTACTGCATTGGGAAATGATCGTTTTCAATCAAAATGCCCATTTTGCCTTGGTTGTTGTGCATAAAAGCCAATTGGGTTATTTTGAGCTAAGGTTGATCAATTTAAGGAGAGAGAAAATATTCTAGAGAGAGAAATAACATAAAAATATGAAAACACTCTTCCAAACTCTATTTTTTGGCTTTCTTTCAAGATTGAAGCGCCATTTTCATTCCAAGTTGAGATCTTTCTAAAGGCAAATATACCGGTGTGTTGACCGACCCACTTTTTCATCTATTTTTTATTTTTCTTTATGCATTTTATCTATCTACTAGTTAGATATGGTAAATTGTTTGTGTTATATTTTTGCACTTGTGCGATTGCTTGTTTTCTTTTAATTTTTATCTGTACTTTTATTTTTACTCGGCATCAAACATACTATTTTTTACCATTTGAGCCGATTGTATTTTTCTTTTTTGTATTATCCTTCTACTAGTTAGAAGTAGTAATTTATTTGGGCCATATTTTGTATTTTTGTGATTGTCTATTTTTATTCATTTTCTATCTGTCTTTTTATTTTTGCTTCGCATCAAAATTAGTATTTTTGGTCGTTTGGGCTAATTTCATTTTTCTTTCTGCATTATCTATCTATCGATTAGATGTGATAATTTATTTATGTGATCTTTTATATTTTTGCAACTATTTATTTTTATTTAATTTTTATCCAATTTTCTATTTTTCATTTGTATGCTAATATATTATTTCTACTATTGTGGTGCGAGTAATCTAGTTATTTGAGGGCTAATTGTTGTTATTATTGCCTATTATTTGTTAGATTGTATTTTAGGCATTCCAAAATGTAATTTTCATTTTTCATTCGATTAGATTGTATTTTAGTTAATTGCCTTGTATTTTATTTTTTTTGTTCGAATTATTTCCTTGTATATTCCATGAATGCTATAATAATTAGGAAAATAATTTTTCATGTGATCAAAAAAATGACTAAAATATTTTTATTTAATTAATTGGTGTTTTATTAATAAAATGGGTTTGATTTTTCTTAATAAAAGTCACAATAAA
>CANXYI011382622.1:0-10044 GCA_948208565.1 Hura crepitans | reverse complement strand
ACTATTTGCTACAACAAAGCTGGAGATGCTTCTGGCTATGGTTGTGCTTGAGGTTGTGGCCTATGTCTAGCATCACTAGGCTCAATAGTAGCTATATTATCTGCTTCCTATATTATAGTCAAAGCATAACTAGCCACTTCCTCTGCTCTTTCCTCTGATGGCCTATTAACCATCTCATATTACTACAGAAATCACAAAACTTATTAGCCTCTATGTAGTGTAACATATCAAATAACCAACCCTAGACTCTGGAACTCATGTAAATTACCTAGAAACTTTAAACCTAGGCTCTAATACTACCAAATGTGACAACCTCCTACTAGATTCCTAAAGAAACCTAATAGGCAGTTTACTTCCCAACAAGTCACCCATCCTAAGATTACTCCACGGGAAAACTCCTTAACACTTATGGACTATTCTAAAACTATATTAAATATTGCTTAGATGTCTAGTCTAGTCCTTAATCATATTCATACATGGTCTGATAAACTCAAACAAAGCATTTATAGGCACTATTCAAGTATCAGAAAATTGGGTAGCATAATGACTACCCGGGTCACATACCAAAATTTTTTTCACCTATTAAAAACTCTTCTATAAGCAAACAACCCATAAACATCCATTTGGACCCTTCTAGTCCCCCAGTCAATCATCAGCGAACATCAAACACATATCAGCAACAAACACACAAGGCCTCAGGCCTATAATTATCAAACCACACACAAACTAAACAAACACCACACCTGCTTAGATACATCACATTTAGGTTATAAATACATATATAGTAGCTACTAAGCATGCTAACCCAAACCTACAAGATTTACATGAGTGCCACTATTAAAAGAAGAAAACAACTTCCTTTACCCTTCGACTCATGTATGGCTACACAACATGATCACCGAGGCTGGCTTGCTTATCCTTATTACCTGTGCACCACAACACAGCTATAATGAGTATAAAACTCAGTAAGTGAATTTAAATCATTTAAAATATGCATTAACACACACATGCAAGCATAGATAATGGTCTAGGTGTAGTGTGTGAACAACATGCTAAATGATCGATGTCATTCAGATGATATGTCATATTTTCTCAAAATTACCAAAATGCCACTTTGGTGTATTTATTAAAATTCACTATTAGAAAATACCATAAATTAATTAAAATTCACATTTTCCACTATTTAAGTCTATTTCATAAGATTGACTAGATAGATGACACTTATAGACATTAGACTAAGAGGGAACTGAAAAATGTGCAGTGGCCCACATTTTAGACCTTAACTGCTGCACTGGCCTAATATAGCCTATACGAATCAATTCATAGGAACCTCCTAAGGAGCAAAATACTAAGTAACTATGCATAGGGATCAGTTCATAGACCTCTAAAGGGAAATGATCATGTCAAATATTTCTTCCGAGTCTGCCTAACAAACTAGTGCAGTGGCCCTTCAAGGGACCTTTGCCACTGCACCGACATAGTCTGATATCCAATCAATAATAAAGAGTGTCTACCCTCTAAACTAGTGTAGTGGCTTAATTATAAACCTCGACTGCTGCACCAGCCTAGTCTGATAAACAAATAGTCTAGCAGCTGTTAATCCCTAAGTTGATCGGTCAATCCATCCAATGGGTATCTAACTAATAGGCCATCTGACTTTATTTTAAGTTCATTTCTTTATTGATCATCTTTTATAATATTATAAGTTGAAAAATAAGTAGATAAAATTTTTATCAAACAGTCAATTTTTGACTTGGACAGTTACAAGTCATTTTTAGCCATGCTGGGCAATTACGGGTAAAATTTTCTATCACTTTTTGACTCATTTCTAAAGGCATAAATTAAAGCATATTAAATCTAGTCTAGCTTATTATTTTGGCTTAATGATTCACATGTTAAATAGTTATTTTAATCATGCTCCCAAAATCATGTTTTTACAGGACAGTTATAGGTCATTTTGCCTATTTGCAATGGCCATTTTAGGTTTATTTTAAGTCCTTTTTTAGTGCCAATTTCACTCACTATCATGTTTTTCCATAGGCCTAAATCCAAGCTCATATAAATACATCAAATTGCCACACAAAGGGCTTGCATCACAAGGTTCATAAACATCTTATGTTAAGTCACTTTAAGGTACATTTTCTTGCTTAAATCTAGTCTATTTTCAAAGCCATTTTTCATGACATTTTAAGTTTACTTTTCAACCCTTTTTCCATCCTTTAAAAGTGTCTAATATGTTATTCATTTCATGCCATACTAAGCATACATATCAACCTAAATCATGCCATATACATAATGCCACATTCATGTCGCAAATGTCATGCCATTACACACACAAGTGTTAGCTAGACCATACCTCATTTTCATGCCAATTTACTTTGCAAGGTCTTAGCCACAATGCTTTATATCACATTTACGCATACTTATACACACTTAGACATCACACAAGCATGTCTATACACACATTAAGCCTTTACCATGCAAACTAGGCCAACCTATACTATAATCATGCCTTAGCCATATTACATACACACATACAAGCCTTAGTTCACCAAGCTCTTTACCTACACCTCACATGCCATCAATGGCAAGCCAAATACACATGCCATTCACCTAGAATACCAATCAAATAACTCTTGACCATAAGAAAACATACACTAAAACTCATAATTCTCACTACCTACCTATATATTCCAAGCATCTTTCATGCCATATACCTTAATTATCATGCCATAACACTATTACAAGCTATACACACCCCCCTCGCCTTACACAAAGATCTTGATAACAAAGAAAATTACCCTTCCATACATTATTTCCACCCAATTTCCATCCCAAACATTCATTCCATAAATAATTAGTCGAATTACATATATAGTCCATCAAATCACACACTTTAGCCACCTATTCTACTAATTCCATACAAGGTTTCTAAACTTCGTTCCTTGCAAATTGATCACACATGCCTTGAATGCCTTAAATTCACTTACCTCCCAATCCAAGGAGTTGAATTCCACACTTCAAGTTTGAAGGAAGTCACCAATTCCTCGCTTTTTCTCTAAGCTTCCATACATGCCCATTCCCTTTCAAAAATTCACCAAAATTCACTCACACCTCTAAATTAAATTCCAATCACATAGGTGTTATTAGAATCATCAAATTCTATAGGAAATAAATTAAAAAAGGTGGAATTACTTACACATAAGAAGTTGCTCTTTTGGCACCCTTTGATGCACACCTTGGCTTCCCTGAATTTTCTTGCAATGTAGGGGCTTCTATGGCTTCCAACACCTTTACAAGTTAATTACTAGCACATTAAGATATTTTTGGTGGTAATATTCATCAAAAAAGCTTGCTTGAAGCTATGAAAATAAAAGGGAGAAGCTAAAGTTAGCATCGAATAGCAAAGGGGAGAAAAGAAAGAGAAATGAGTGGTGAGTGGAATGGCTAAGTGGCCACTTAGGTGTCAGTTTGGCCCTTTTATAGTGGTTGAGGTTGCATAGGTGGGGCCCACATGCCACCCGAACAACCCAAAAATCTCGATTTTTGATAGAAACTTTAAAGAATTTTAAAAAATCACTTAGACCTCTAAAAATCATTGTGTTTTTTTTAAACCCTCAATTAGTCTAATTTGGAGGCTCATAAAATTTCACAACCAAATTCCACCAATAAGATCATTAACCAACTGGTAGCCACCTATTCTACTAATTCCATACAAAGATCGTTAACCAACTACCTTATAATTAAGAAAATTTGTAAACAACCTTGGAATTCAAAATTCTTTCACTAAAGGTCTCAAAGGGATTTTTAACCTTCAAGGTATGCATTTTCAAGTTTGTTTGAGCACATCCCAGTTCATTCCTAGCCCGACTCTGTTTGATCCTATAGCCCATTAGATTATCACCTTAAATAATTCATTAGTTCTGTTAAATCTTTAAATTAAGTTAATTTCATCATTTTATGTCCCCTCAAAGTTTCATGGCCAATACCTATGCCTCGAGCCTCATGAAGATGACCCAGCACTCCGAGAACACTTTTCAACCTTAGTGGTACTATTCATAAAGCCTCGACTTATAGGTATTACAGTGATTATAATTACCTTGCTAAAGGTTGGATAAGGAAAAATGCTAAATAAAGAATGGCATACCATAGTTAAAGAATTAGATAGGAAATAGGGCAAAAGGTTCAAGTATGTAACATGTTAACTACAATAAAAATATGGTAATGGCATGTATGTACAAGTACATTGAGAAGGCTTAAGTAATTTAGTGTTTGTGGAACATAAAACAATAAAAACAACATTAATGATTCTAATTATGTGAATTAAAGACCATATAAGTCTAACAACTACTTGATAGCTTAATCGATCTATTAAGGAATTATTATAACTACTAGGATATCACGATAGCATGAGTGTAGCCATAGTGTAAGCCTAAGAGGGCTATTGCACCACCATTTATTTAATATCAGTGTAGTTATAGTGTAGGTCCAAGTGGGCACTTGCACATCCATTTACTTAATGCTAGTGTAGTAGTGTGGTTCATCCAATAAGGCTACTACATAAATATCTATTTATAATGCTGATGTGGCAGCAGATTAGATCTTAAATGTAGATTACTACATAACCTATATATCACATTATGCATCATTAAGAGTAAGACTGTTGAATATGGTCTAAAAAAATTAAAAAGGATTTAAAAAACGGAAATAGCCAAATGAGATAAGGTTAGGAAGAAGAAAAATGAATGTGCACTTAAATAGCATAATATGAGTTTAATACTAATATCATGTAAGAGAACTAGTTAATTAGAAATCTAACTAAGAGTAACAAAAGAAATGAGGTGGACATAAATTAGGCAGTGTAGATTCTAAACATAAGTTACTTAAATTGTAAATAAAAATACATGTAATTCAGATAAGAAAATATAGACTATAAAATAATTACAATAATAATCATTTTCACCTTATTGAAGTGAAAATAATTAATAAATAAATAAATAGAAGCAAAATAAATTAGGAATATGTAGTTAACACAGTAGATAGGAAATGACAAGACAATAGTGAAGACTGTGTTAAAGGAAATGTAATGTAACAAAGTGGAAAGACATATCTTCACTATTTAAATTGTAAATTGGTTTAGTTAATTGAGCATGATTATTTTATGCATTATGTGATATGCCTGAATTGTCTAAGCACTAATAGAGAATAGAGATACACACATAATGTATATTTCATTGAATACACCACTAAGTATTATGCTTAGCGCATTATCATTTGAGATGCGTAGGTACTAGATAATAAGTTAAGGCAGTAGCCTTAAACATAGCAATACCAATCAAAGGGCTACACTTCTAGTATTACTTTTTTACTATGTAAAATTATATATAGACAGGTACTCATGTAAGATATAAGAGGGTAGGCTTATAATGACCCAAAAATCTCAACTTTTATGAATAGTACTTTCCAGGGATAAATAGTGTTCTCGAGATCCATGATACACTGAAGCTACTGAATGGAAGTATTAATCATAAAATAGTTTTGGGCAAAGTTTAAAACCAATTAGAAGTCATTTGGTTAGTTAAAAATGCTATGAAATTTTTATGCCAGTATCTTATAATAGTGAATAAGGCAAAGCTGAACTGTAAAATATTTAAAAAAATTTTGGGATTAATACAACCTGGTACTAAAAAATTCTAATTAGCCAATTGGTGCTAGAATTGAAATTATTTGAGATCAAAAAGTATTTTTACTAAAATCATGTTATGTTAAATATTACTTTTTTAATATGTTTTTTTTATTTTCGAGCATGAATTTTTATGGGCTTTAAAGGACTAATTGAGGAATATTTGTGAGGTCTCAGAAGAAAGAAATCAGGCTAAGAAAATGTTAAAAATGAAAGGATTATATAAGGTTAACTTGTGGTTAAAATAGAGAAGATATCATCTTCCACTTTGAGACCACAAGTTGATGGCTTGAAAAAGGCAAAATGGACCATTTTTGGCTCACTCAACCTTGATTTTCACCCAATTTCTTCCATTAAAGATCAATATCTACACGTTCATAGCCTAATAAGCTCAATTCCACCTCAATTTGCATGAGAAAATGAAGAAAAACAATGGATTAAACCTAAAGTGAATAGTGATCAACTTTAGTTCGAGTAAGTTTTTTTGAAACCTGACATTTTTCCCATGTTTCTATGCCTAAGAGTGTGTCTATGCTTTTGGTTTTGTGCTTTAAGCTTTTGTTGATTTTTTATATAGATTTTTGTTTATTGAGTCAATTTTTAGCAGTTATCAAAATGGAATGAGCTCGTGATAAAAGGAAAGAAAAGGCCTAGATTAGCATTATGGTGTATATTATATATGATAGGTATGTGTAATTGATCTATCTTATGGAAATTCTTGTATGCCTTAGCTTATGCCTAATGTATGCATATGTATGCTTAAATAGAAATGGTTCTATATGCAATTATTTGGCATGCAATCATGATGTTTAATGATATATAACATGTATGTATGTTAAATAATGAAAGAAAATATGCATATGTACGGTATGGCATAATGGCCGAATTGCCATGATCCTATATGCATGTGTTTATGGTATGAGATACATACAAATAATCATATATTGATATGAGTTGATGAATTATGTTTTATAAGCATGTGGCATGATTGTTCATAATGGATTTATACCATAGGGATGTGTTTGTGGCCTCATAATCAAATGGTTATTGGAGTATGTTTATGGGTATATGTGATGTAATACATGTGAAAAAGTATAATTGATGATTTATGAATGCTTTTATACAATAAAAGCATGAGATGAGAAATAAAGAATGATGTATGTATGTATGTAAGGATGAAGGTGTGAATGTATCATATATGTATGTTTGCAAGTAAGCATGTATCATGCTAGTTGAATGTTAGATTTTATGTGTTTATAGCATAATTGGATGACATACATGAGAGATCAGGTATGGTATAAGATAAAAGTGTATATTGATGCTTGGTATGCCTTAGTCGAATGAGATATGCAATTGTGAGCATGGGTACGAGGCGTAAAGTGTGCAAGTGAATTATGTGGCTATTAGGATATGTAAATAGAATTATACATGTACTCAAGCATAATGTTATGATTTTTGAAGTCAATATGTGTATGTGTGATGATACATGTATAAGGTAGAAGGATATGTCCAAGCATAAAAGCATGAATATTTATAGACAAAAGTGGTTAAGGCATGACATGAGAGCATAGCACAAGTATGTGTGTGCAAGTGTAGTGGCTAAATGGCTTTATTGACTTCTAATAAATATATATTCTTTAAAGTGAGCATGTAATGAAAGATACATGATAACATTTTAGAAATGGATCATAAAATGTTGATTATGTGTATAGAAGTATATAATGATTATCTATGACATGAGTGAGTGATTAATGCATTTGGCTTGGTGCTTAATCACCAAAATATGGAATATAACATAAGATTTTATGATGTAGAAATCAGAATAAGTTACCTTAATCTTTAATATGATATTGTAATTAATAAAACATGATGATATTCGATATGATTAACAACCTAGATATGGATAGGTTGACTAATCAATTAGGGAGAGATAGTAGCTACTATGGCACTTTGGTGCTTTGATGTCTATTTATGAGTCCACTTTTAGTCTGACCTAAAGACCTATATTTTTTTATCTTGAGATTCATGCAAGTGCAGCCACTGTTTAGGTCTCACAAGGCCACTACGCACTTTTATATGGGTTCAACTATCATTCATGTCCATTAAGATCACTGTATATCAATGTTGTTGTAGTAGCTACTCAAGTCCAAAATGTGGGCCACTGCACATAATGATCACAATATCCATAGGATTTGGGTTCTAATTAATATGGGCATTATAAAAAAAACTAAATGGACATTTAAAAAGAACTTAAATAGTCTCTTACACATAATGCATGGTTTTTGTCATGTGAGTAATGAATGGTATAAAGTATGCAATATCGGTATTTAGTATGACTATTTTATAGCATGTATAAAATTACATGTAATGTATTATATATAGATATGCTCACTGTGTATAATGATTTTCCTCATGCTTGATAATACATGTGCATAGAATGAATGATATTATGTTTATCATAAGTTATATTGGCCAGATCTTTTTTATAATAAAGCATGATTATATATGGGTCTATGCAAAAATTATTTCAATTACACAGCTAAGTTATTCACTTAGTGTATCATTTTATTTGTGATCGTAGTCAAGAGGGTGATTGAGCTTATGCCTTGGCACATCTAGAAAAGCAAGAGAAGACCATTCTTCTTGGTATATTTTGTTATATATAATTGAATCATGAGATTTATGGACATAAAAGTGCACTCTTTTGTTGGATGTAATAACTCTTGGGCTTAATAGTATTGTTTCATAATTGTAACCCAAATATAGTTTGGTAATTAGATTTAAACTATTTTATGCTTGTATGTTGTCTCTTATTGAGGTTGAGGCTATAGTTGTGATTATTGATTTCGGAATGATTAGGAGGATCACAGGTGTTGAGAGGTGATTGAATGTTTTATAAAAGTGTTGATTTCACTTATAGGTTACTATTCAAAAATTTGGGATAGGGCCTGGTATAGCCATTATGCTGCCAGATTTCTAGCACCATGATTACCTAATTAAATATGTACTTCAATTTTGAAAATTTTTAATAAATAGTATTTTTATTAATATGAAGTTTTCATAAAGAACATTTTAAATATGTTTTGGTATTTGTATATGAGTTGCATATTAGATAGCATGTTATGTGTGCCCTCCTTAGTCGAGATTAGCCATTAGCCTATGACTGGACTAGGTAAAGGGTGCCACATTTTATGGTGTCAGAGCTTTAATTTAGGTATTTTGTGGTAATATAAAAGTGTTGTCAGCATTAAGTCTATACATGATATAATTTAATGATACTAAAGCTTATCAATCATTCTTGTGCCTACAATTAAGATAAGTGCACCACAAGAAGAAGAGGAAGGATAGGCTTCTATGTCAATGTGACTGGAGTCGGATAAAGTGGCCACTATGTCAAGTAGTGTTGCGAGGTAATTATCATTGGTAACTCAAGTTTTGCCAGTGTTTTACAAGAGATGATATAGCTTTTGGGATAGGCTACAGCAACTGCTCTGCCTCTATCACCAGAACAATAACATGTTCCCTTGCTCTTTAAAACACCTACCTAAAGAGAGTTAAAAGAATGGGAGCTGAGGATTTCAAAGGAATGGGTAAAGTTTATCCTAGAATAGTAGAGTACTAGTTAGACCATAATAAAAAGATAATGTAACATATGTGATGTGCGCCTATAGAGAAAGTGATTTGTGCCACTTCTTTACTCCAAGAAGAAGCCTTAAAATGGTGGGAATACCTGACAGAGAATAACATAGAGGATAAGCTAACTTAAGACTTTTTCTTGGTAGATTCTTATAAGAAATACAATCTTGAGGATTATCTAGATGATAGAAGATAGCAGATTATGGACCTTATACAAGAGTAGAAGTCTATAGGGGAGTATAAGAAAGGCTTCTATATGCTTTGTCGTTATGCTGAGGATATTGTTTCTATAAAAGCTAGCAAGTGTATGTGGTTTAAGAAAGGACTACATATCAACATTCAATCTCAGGTGGTTCTTCTAAAGATTAGAGACTTCAACCAGCTTATTGTAGTTTGTCACTTCATAGAAGGGGTAAAGAAGGAGAAATAGGAATATTATTAGAATAAGAGATCTTTTAGACCTAAAGTATCCAACGCTATATAGCAGTTAAGAATAGATTCTAAGGGAATCAGTTTGAGGCACAACAATAGTCATAGAAGTAGGTTCAGTCTAGGAAGACAACCTAAGGAAACTAGAATAAAGGTAAGATTAGACAGTAGTCATAGGCAGCTATTACACATAGTTTTATGGTTAAGAGATGTCCAGTTTCTTAATGTCCAACTTACCAGAAGAGACATAATGGGGAATGTTGGTGGATGAAATAAGGAGTATGCTTTGAGTATGT
>CANXYI011382620.1:0-16418 GCA_948208565.1 Hura crepitans | reverse complement strand
GTCTACAGATGGGTCCCAAAGTATTTATCATAGGATGATGATATTGATATGAATGTAGATATTGGAAGTGGTCTATAGACGGGTCCCTAGAGTATCTACTAGTTCGGCATTAGGAGTGGTCTAAGGATGGGTCCCTAGAGTATCGGATGATAGTTGTGCATGGATGTCGGGGTCCATAATGTAGGTCATGACACCGTTTTGCTTCTTGTTTGGTTCTCAGACTATAAGGGTTAGTGCAGCAGCCGAGGCCCAAAATGGAGGCCACTACACATTATGATCCCGTTATCTAATGGCTGGGAGTTCTTTCTAAACCTGTGGGGATAAATAGTAATAATAAATACAATTTGAATAAAATCAATGACATAAATGTGAAATCTGAGGTACAAACTACTTTAATTGAAATAAGTATATTAGTAAATATACTAAGAGTGAAAGGATAGTTCTAAAGGTAAGGATTCAATAAACTTATACAAATTTAATGAGATCACCTAAAGAAATAAAGGACTAAGGAAATGGCAACTGAACAAGTAATGACCTTGAAAGAGTTAAGTTATAAGAGAAATTAGTTAGTATACTAAAAGATAGCAAGAAATGTACGTGTAACAAATAAACCAAATGGAATAATAGAAATACCCTAAGAAAGGATATACATAGGTGGTGGAACAATACTAGTATGATAATTAGACAAGGTAAGAACACATAACTTGGCAAAATAATAATATAACTACCTTGACAGATAATCATAGATGAGAGCTTAAAGAAAGGAAAGGAAAATTTTAACAAGTATACATAATTAGTCTTATGTGTTTGCATATGATAGAGTATATAATAGGTTTGGTTAAATTCACCACTAAGTGTATACTCAGTGTATCGGGTTTTTGATGCATAGGTGGTAGATGTAGGGAGGATGTGAAGCAGGAAATCAACAATGTAGTCAATGACTATCAAGGTATGATATTACATGATTAGATTACATGGTATAAGTAAGCGGAGGCATTCGTGCATGTTATTGTGGTTGATTGGGTTTTAGAATGCTTGGTATTACTAGGACAATAACTAACCTTAGTGAGAATTGAATTGATAGCCATAAGTAAAGCCTAGGTTGATAATTGACACTAAGCATAGGCATGTGAATGTCATATGCCTGATAGAGTTACCTCAAATCATATGAGCTGTTATCAAATAAATAGGGATTGAATAGGATAAATATAAGTAAGAGTAAAATGAAAGGCCCCTAGGGAAATCCAAGGATGGGTGACCTCATGGGAAGTAACACATCTTGCCTATTTACAATGGCAGGGGGTGGTGTTACATACTTAGTGGTGTATTTGCATTTATTTATGTTTACACACATTCACATACAAGCATATCAAATATGTATGTATAATCACAGTTATAAAGCATATGCATGTATTTGCTGTGTGAGTGCATGAATCATGTGCATATATCCCATATCATATATGTTGTGAAAACAAGGTGCATTAATTTTGCAAAATCATCATGGATAGTGTATTACACTCACTTTCAAAATCAAGCTAACATAATAAGCATGTCACTATATCTCCACATATAATATTTTATTCAAATCAATGTTATATCTTCATGATCAAGTCAATGTTATTCCCTTATGTTCAAATCAATGTTGTATCATCGTGTTTAAATCAATGATATGTCATCATATTCAAATTAATGTTATATCATCTTATTCAAATCAATGTTGTATCATCTTATTCCCATACATGAAAGACAACAACTCAATTTTGGATATCAGGATCTCAATAAGAATAATCATATACATAGTGTGCAGTGGCCCACATTTTAGACCGTATAATAGTTGCACCTGCTTAATTGACTAAAAGCTAAATGTAACTACTCGTAAGCCAAAAAGTTATGCAGTGGCTTATTAACCCTATAATGGTTGCACCTACCTAATTACTTAATGGTCAAATGTAATTGCCTACAGGCCAAATGCTTATGCAGTGGCTTTATAGACCCTACGAAGGCTACACTCGCTTGATATAAGTACCAAGGTACCCTAGCAACTACTATCTATCCCTAGTTGATTGGTCAACCTATCCAATCTAGATTTTCTAATCATATGGGATATTATTTTATATTGCCATGTTCTCATTTATTTAACCATTTATACTACCACATTTTGCTTAAAATACTTAAATATCATCATGTGAACCAATTTCACATAATTGAATAATTAGGTTAACTCAAATTATAAAGCACATCGGCATTCACTAACTTAGTCATACATGATACCAACAAATTTTTATATCAAACTCATTTTTATCATGAAAATGTTCATGCTTTATGTCATGTTAAACACATACATTATTACTCGTATTCAAACAACAACGGAAGTTTCATGTCCTCATGCAACAATTAATGAAATCAACATTGAATTACACAATTATATGCCTTTTACTATCAAATAAATTGTCAATTTATCAATTGCACAAAATGCAGATTATAGCATATTACACATACACACTCATACACAATTCATTTTATAATGCACAATTTAATCTGAATACACTTACAATAGCCACTAAATGGACTAAGAAATGTCACTCACTACTTCTCTTTCCATTTCCTCTTCTCTTTATTTGAACACATAAAACTTATAATATTCAAAAATTTGTATAAAATCAACCATAAACCAAAACTAAAAATTCAACTTTTATATAGTTACTACCGGTCCCCGAGGCACATTAGAAAAAAAAATAAAAACTCGACAAAACTCATCAGAAGCAACCTTGGTCACTATTCACAGATATCTTAAAGCAAGAATTGTCCACAATTTTTCTTAGAATTCATGCCAAATTAGAGATTTTAGGATTGCAAAGGCATGTCTTACAATGAAAAAAAAGGGTGAAAATAGGTGTATATAGAACAAAATTGAAGAAAAATAAAGGAGAGAGGGCCTTAAAGGCCTCGGCTATGAGAGGAGGAGTAGAGGAAGATAACTTGAAAAATAACAAAAATTGCCTTTTATACCCATTTTAAAAATTATTTTATATCCCTTTTTTTCCTTCAAAAATTCATAGAAATTAATCTATGTGGCACTATCAAGGGTTCTATGTCAATTAAAGCTACATTGTATGAAGTTCATCATCTATCCTTTTATATTGAATCATGATGAGTGTGCGGACCCTACCAGAATAGTGGAAAAGGTGGCTAGTCATGTTTTGATGATGATGTATGGACCAGTGAGTTCTGCTACATTAGTGTCGAGTGATGCAGCATGCTAAGAATAAATAAAGGCTTCATTAATATTATTGTAATATATTGTCGATCTATTATGGCACACCACTGCAACAGTTGCCCTTCCACTACCACTACTAGCCCTAACACAACCCCCACAGCCTATAGCATTATGGAAAATGTACATATCAAGAGAAGAAAAGGCATGAGTTCCTAGACCTGAAGCAAGGGTGGAAGTCAGTGTTTAAATGCAAAAAGGACATCACTTGATTAAGCATATATGCAAAAGAATTTGTACCAAATAGAGAGGAACATTGTAAGAAGTTTGAGAAAGGCCTTAATGTGGACCTGAGGATACAGATAGCTACTTCAAAGATCCAAAAGTTCACCTCCCTAGTATTAGTAGCCTATGCAATGAAAAAAATTGTAAAGGAAAATAAAGAGATCTTTTAGAAGAAGAGGCCCTTCACAGCAGGGTAAGTCAGCTCAACACCTAATCCTGGGAACAAGCAAAAAGGTGCTTAGGCTCCACACCAGTTCCAAAAGCAGTGCTAGGCACCGAGGTTAGGTTAGGGATCTTAATCCAGGCCTTGACCTCTATAGTAGGCTACCAGTGCCCTAATATCTACAATGAGGAGTAAACCACCAGTATTTAGGACATACAACAAGAGACATTAAAGAGTGTGTTGATATACCAGATGAGGGGGTTGCTTTATTTATGGATCTAAAGATCACTACCATAAGGATTTCCCTATGAAGCAAGCAAATGCCACCCAACTTTAAGCCTTATCTCTAGCACCTAATAAAGGAGAAAAAGAAAGTAAAAATGAAAAACAAGGCATGAGTCAAAGAATGAGATTAGAGGTTCGAGCACTAGCCCACTAATACACCATTCAAGCTCGAGAAGAAGCTAAGGCACCTAATGTCATTATCGGTACTTTCTTTTTATTTGATGTATTTATTTTAGCATTAATAGACCCATAATCTACTCATTCATACATTTACTGCACAAGCATGAGGTAGGGGTCTAGTACCTAAGCCTATTGATATAGATATCCTAGTTAGCAACCCAATCGAGCAGAATGTGGTCGTGAACATAATATACAAAGATTGTCCTTTAGTAGTCGAACACCAAGTATCCCTAGTCGACCTTATTGAAATTCCTTTTAATGAATTTGATGTCACTTTAGGTATAGACTAGTTATCTGAACACCGAGTAGAAGTTAACCATGAACAGAAAAGACTCACCCTTAAGATAATAGATGGAAAGGAGGTGATAGTAATTAGTGAAAAAAAATCTTTTCCTAATATCATCTAAGTCGTGATAGCTCAACTATTAATCTATAAGGGAAGTGATGCTTGCTTGGCCAATGTTATTGATACTAATAAAATTAAATCTACCCTCAATTAGATACCAGTGGTGTTAGAATTTTTGGATGTGTTTCGAAATGAGCTACCAGGGTTAACTCCACAATGAGAACTTGACTTTGAGATTGAAGTATATCCTCGTACTACTCCTATGTCAATCACCCCATATAGCATGGCACTTGTAGAATTGAAGGAGCTAAAGGTGCAATTGTAGTAATTGTTATATAAAGGCTTTATCAAGCTAAGTAATTCTCTGTGGGGAGCACTAGTGCTCTTTGTGAAAAAGAATGACAACTTAATAAGGTGACAATCAAGAATAAATGCCCATTACCAAGAATTGATGACCTTTTTTATTAGCTTAAAGGTGCTAGTGTGTTTTCTAAAATTGATATAAGATCAGGGTATCATCAATTGAGTATCAAGGAATTAGATATTTCAAAGATTACCTTCCATACTAGATATATGCATGATTAGTTCTTGGGGATGCCATTTAGGCTCAGTAATGCCTTTGCAGATTTCATGGACCTCATAAACTTGATCTTTAGGCCACACTTAAACTAACTTGTTGTAGTCTTTATTGATGACATTTTGACATACTCTAAGAACAGAGAAGAGCATGAGTAGTATTTGAGGATAGTGTTGTAGACCCTAATGAAGAAATATCTATATGCTAAGTTGAGTAAAAATGAATTCTAGTTGAAAGAAGTAGCCTTCTTAAGCTATATAGCTTCAACAGAAGGTATCAGGGTTAACCAGAGCAAAGTTAAGGCTATATTAGAATGGAAGCCTCCAAGGATTGTAATTGAAATATAGAGCTTCTTAGGATTGGCTAGTTATTATAGAAGATTTTTAAAAGGCTTTTTAATGATTGCAGCTCTAATGACTCAATTGTTATGAAAGGATGTAAAGTTTGTGTGAGATGACAAGTGTTAAGCAAGCTTTGATAAACTAAAAGCAATACTAACTCAAGCACATATCATTACTCAACCTCAGCAAGGAAAAGATTTTATGATCTATAGTGCTGTATATCATAATAGGCTTGGATGCATTTTGATGCAAGATGGGAAAGTGGTAGCATATGCCTTGAGATAGCTAAAACCACATGAATGGAATTACCTAATGTATAACCTGGAACTAGCTACTATTGTGTTTGTATTAAAAGTGTGGAGACATTATTTATTTGGTGAGAGATGTTACGTTTATACTGACCATAAAATCTTGAAATACCTCCCCACACAAAAAGAGTTAAACCTAAGGCAACGATGCTAGATAAAGCTAATAAAGGACCATGATTGGGTGATCGACTACCATCTAAGAAAGGCTAATATACTAGCTAATGTATTGAGCCAAAAATTTATAGTTTCCATGCAATCTATGCATGCTAGAGTTGAATACATTAGAGAGAATGCAATTTTTGCAAAATTACAGGTCAAACTAGACATAATGCAATAGCTAAATTAGGAATAAGCTCGAGATGGTCACCTTATGTAGATACTGGGTAAAGTTAAAGAGAGGAAGACAATGGAAGTCTAGCTTAAGGTAGATGGATGCTTATACTTTCATTATAGGTCGTGTGTACTTGAGTTGAGGAAATGAAAACATAAATGCTAAAGGAAGCACATAATGCTACTTATTCCTTGCATCCGAGGAGCACCAAGAAGTACCTTAATTTGAAACCTCATTATTGGTGGCCAGGAATGAAATGAGATGTAGTAAAATATACAGCCGAAGCCTCACATGTCAATAGGTGAAAGCTAAACATCAAGTTCCTTCTAAATTATTACACCCAATAACAAATCCAAAATAGAAGTGGGAGAAGATCATTATAGACTTTGTGATGGGATTACCCATGACAAGGAGCAAGTGTGATATAGTATGGGTAACCGTGGATAAATTAACCAAAATGGCTCATTTCATATAGGTTAGAATGGACTATTCCCTAAAGAAGTTTGCTCAATTGTACATAAAAGAGATTGTGAGATTACATGGAGTGCCGCTTACTATCATTTATGATCGAGACCTCTAGTTCACTTTTAGATTTTGGAAGAAATTGTAAGAAACTTTGGGCACCCGTCTCAACTTTAGCACAGCCTTCCACCCATAAACCGATGGACAATTAGAATGGGTTATAAAAGTGTTGGAAGAAATGTTTAATAGTTATGCCATTGAGTTAAAAGGAAGCTAAGACCAATACTTGCCTTTTGGCCGAATTTGCCTATAATAATAGCTATCAAGCTAGCCTAGGCATGGTTCCCTACAAGGCTTTATATGGCAGAAATTGCAAAAATCCACTCTGTTGGAGTGAAATGGGTGAGAACATGCTCATGGGATCTAATTTGGTTAGAGATGCTAAGGAGAAAGTTAGAATCATTAAGGAAATGTTAAAGGCTACCACTGATCGACAAAAGTCATATACGAGTTTGAAATATAAGGACATTGAATATGAGACTAGTGAAAAGGTATTCTTGAAGGTATCACCATGAAAGAAGATGCTTTAGTTTGGCATGAAAGGAAAATTGGGTTTGAGGTTTATTAGCATATATGAGATTATAAAATGTGGGACCAGTAGCTTATCAGTTGGCCTTACCGCTAGAATTGTTGCAGATTTCTGACATGTTTCATGTCTTAATGCTCAAGTGATACAAATTGAATCCTACCTATATAATACCTATGTAGAAAATTTAAGTACAATTGAATTTGACTTATAAGGAAGAGCCAGTGCAAATAATAGCCAAAGAGGTGAAAAAGCTAAGGAATATATGCATACCACTAGTGAAAGTGCTATAGAGAGACCATAAGGTAGAAGAAGCTACTTAGGAAAGTGAAGAATAGATAAAGGCCCAGTATCCTCACCTATTCTCACCAGTTAAATTTCAAGGATGAAATTTCTAAAAAGAGGAAATATTGTATTGCTCGAGAGTATAGGTCTCATGAATAGTACTTCCTAAGGCACGAATAGCATCTCTATGGTATCCAAGCCATCGTATCGTGATTAAGGAGGAAGTACTAGCCATAAAACTTTCACAAGCCAAAAAATGATGAAAATTAAATAATTAAAACTTTTAACAAAACTAATAAATCATTTTATGCAAAATTTAGTAAATAGTGACTTTACTTGGCACTATGCCAGGAGAGGCCCAAGATGTGCCTGGATGAACCTAAAAATAGCATACCCTAAATATAGAAAATTCAAGGAGTCTAATAGTGAAGGAATTAAAATTTTTTAAGGTTGTTTAATATTTATTCATAATTTCTTAATTATGTGACTGAATAGTTGACCTAATTCCCTTTAAAGTTTTGACTTGAGATTTTAGAGGACTTTTAGTTGGGAATTTCAAGAATTTTTGGCAATTAAAGCTTAAATTTTAGAGGTCTTAAATAATTATTTTAAATTTTTATAGCATAAAATGAAAATTAGATTAATATGGACTGTCAAATCGACTCATGACATGATTTGAACCATCCATGTGTTTAATATAATAGGGGTGGCACATATGCCAACCCATCTTCTTCCTCCTCTCTCCCCTAAATGGTTAACACCATCTCTATGCGAAGCCTTCTACCTTGTTTCTTTATTCCTCCCCTAAATTTAAGCTAAGTCCATTAATCTAACCATCCATCTTGACCTCTATAGTCTTCTGAGTTTATTTCTATTGATATAATTCAAGGAAATCACCTAATTGGGGAGATTTTAGCACTTGATGAAGAGTGCCCAAAGTGAGTATAAGTCATCCTTTTCTAATTTTTATTTTTTATTGGGTAGTATTGAGGCTGTAGAGAGTATCTATATGTTTATTTTTAATTTAGAGGTGTGTAAGATTTTTGAGGAATTTTTAAACCTTAAAACCTATTATGTTTGTAGTAAAAGAGAAGCAAGTGTTAAAGGAGGAGAGAGACAAGCATTAAGTGGTTAATTTAGAAGGCAATAAAGCTTATTGTAAGTGAATTTAATGTAATTTGAGTTGTGGAGCATGTGTGTGTATTATATTTATATGTGTTAGTGTGTATGGATATGTCATATTATGTAATGGTGTGTGCATTTGTATGAGATAAGCATATGAATGTGTTATAGTGAATAAATCTAGCTTGAATGTGTGGAAAGTGCATGAGAAAACAAGACATATATGTGTGTGCATAGTGTATGGTTGAATGGTACACTAAGGGAATGAAAATGTGTGTGTGTGTGTGTGTGTTAATGGTATGGAAATGGCATGTAAATAAGTTAATAAGTTTATGGCAAACATAATTGTGATGTGAGTATAAAACAAATGAAATGTGTATGCTTGGGTGTGTAATGTTCATAAGGTGTGTGTATGCTTGTGAGGTACATGTTGTGAGAGCTAGTGATAATCATTGTGAATTGTGCTTATAAACATATATATATGGAAATTAGATAGCTATAATTAGAGAAAAGGAATTATATGCATTTTGTATTGAGGAATTGTTATGATGGATGAGGAAAGCAATGTGATGTTACTTAATTAAGCTTGAGTGACATAATATGGACACTTAATGGTATAAATACCTAGTGGTTATGGGCATATAAAATAGACCAAATGAATAGTGGTTTTTAAGTTCCTAAGATACATAAAACAATAACCAAGTGAATACAAGAACATTCACATAACTGACATGGTGATAATGAAAGTTAAATGAGTCGAGCATGTACTCAATGGCTTATAATAAAGGATTTAAATAATAACTGATGTTAGCCTATATTAAATAGATCACCCATTAGATAGGTTGACCGATCAACTAGGGAGTTAGCAGCTACTAGGGGCTTTAGTTCATACGGGTCATTGCCTATTTATATGGAATGGTGGGTTCAACTGCTGAGGTTCTGATTATAAGCCCTACACACCAACGTCTACACAGGGTGATCCTTGCTACTCATATTGTCATGGATATTGGGAGGTCCTACGAGGCTAATCCATACTATCCACTGGAGCTAAGATTTGGGATATTGGGAGGTCCTATAAGCCTAATCCCTACTATCCTTATTGTTGGGAGGTCCAGCAGAACTGGTCCTTGCTACTTTAGTATTGGGAGGTTCTTATGAATTGATCCTTACTATCAGGTAAAGATGGGTAGGTACAGCTACTGAAGTCTAAAATATAGGCCACTGCACAACTTAGATACTGTTACCCAATGTCTTAAATCATAATCTTTTCGGTATAAGCTTATGCAAAATAAAAAGGTAAATGAATGTAATAATACTAGTAGAATCTCATACTTCAATTAGAACAAATAAGAATATGAACTAAAGTAAAAATGGCCTAAATGATATTACCTTATAATATATGTTAAACAAAATTTAATATTAGCTGACTTATCAAAACTAAGACTTTAAATGTAATGAGCATGCATAATCAAAAGGGTTACATCAAGTGTATGTTGCATGTATGCCTAATACAATTCATATGACATTAAATTCACTATTGAGTGTATACTCAGCATGTTAGTACTTTAATACACATGTAAAAGATAGTAAACTATTGCTCAACCTTTACTTATAATGTAACTACCAGCCTCTTTTAGGTATACTTTCTGCACACTTTTGAGTCTGAATAGATATAAGGCACTCATGTATATAGGGTTAGGGCCTGATCATGTAAATTTGTTAAATATTAACCTTGATACATCTTGCACTATAATTAATAAGACAAGAGATAAACAATGCTTATTATATATATATATATATATAGTTGTGTTGTTTAAGTTTGTATGGGTCTGAGACCCTTGTGTGTGTGATTGATTGATGTTGGGATGAGTATTTAAGGGGCTAGAACAATCTAGGATGTGTGTGTGGTGGTTGTGATGGGCTATAAAAGTGCATTTCCATCGATAAAATTTTTGGTTTTTCACCCGTGCAGTTGTTATGCTAATAAAATTTCTGTTGTACTCAATTTTTTGGGATATGTCTAATAAATCAATGATTACAGATTATTATATAGATAAAGAGGAAGGAAATATGTAAAAATGATGACAAAACATAAAAGAAATAGAAATAGAATAGTTAACTCTGTAGGAGTTAAATGAATGTTAGGAGGGGTAGAATCAGGATGGGTGACCTCTAAGAAGGTAGCATCTTTTATTTGATCCAATCAAGGATTAGGTAAGGGGTGTTACAATTTTGCTACAAGGAGGCAAGTACACTAGCTTTAAAAAGAATCAAAAAAGTTAAATACAACCAAAATTTGATAGAAGTCATACCTACCAAGCATAAAAAGCTCTCGAATAAAAGTTAGCAGAAGTCATACTTATCAAGCAGAGGTTACTCTCAGTTAAAAGCTAGTAAAAGTCCCACCTACCAAATTGAGGTAGCTTTTAGATAAAAGCCTATAGATGTTGCACTAGCTCTTAGATAAAAGTCGACAAACATTGCACCTATCGAGCATAGGTAGCTCTTGAGTAAAGTCAATAGAAGTAATACCTATCGTGTATAGGTTGAGACTCTTCACTCAACCTGGTAACTAGATTTGAATGACATATGACACATTATGACACCTCTTACTCAAACTATTGCCAGTTCAAATAAGAGATAGGACGTTAACATATTTTAAATCTTTTTGCCATTATCTTCTTAAAACCCTTTTTATATCTATGTGAAAATCATGAAACATACTAGCCTATATGTAATTAATCATGCTTGACATACATATGCACATAAAACAAAACTGTCTTGCTAGGGTGAAAATCCAGTGGCATAACAATAGCATGGTGTCATATCTCAAAATAAAACCTATAGAAAGTAACACTTCTATTAAGTCTCAATCTTAATCTAACATTATGGACCTATCTCATCTGCACAACCCATCTTAGTCAACATCATCACAGTTATACTATCACATCAATCATGACAACCATACTATAAACACATAGTCGAGTCCACATGCATGCATATCATAATTATATGGCATCTGTCATATTAATTTACATACCGAAACTAACTTTATGTACGTTATTTACGTGAGGCAAACAAACTTATCCTAGCTAACTACATATTACAACAAATACATTGGAAACATGATGCACCAAGCATAAAGCTTAATGGTGTACTGGATAAAACATGCTTACACTCACACACAAAATCACATTTAGCATGCAATGCCATAGAAACACATGTTATGAAGTATTCATACACACTATTAAGCCCATACACTTACATATATAATCATGTAAAGTTATTTAGTTTCATTTTATGATACTTATGTCTTTAATTTATTTCCAACTTTATATTCTTAACTCTACATACTATACTTTACTATTTACTTAGTCTATATATGATAGACATAAATCTCAATATTGGATATTGGGACTCAATGTGCAACAGCCCATATTTTGAACTTTATAATTTCTGCATTAGCATAAGAGTGTGCAGTGGCCCTACAAAACCTTATGGCTGTTACACCAGCATGACATATTACTATAACTATGTAGTGGTCCTATTAAACTTCCCCATGGCTGCACCCATATGAAATATGACACCTAAGTGTTCTAGCAGCTAAAACCTCTCTAGTTGATCGGCTAACCTATCTGGTAGATTGTCTAACACATATAGGCTATTGATATCTTTATTTTAGTTACATATGTATTAAATATCTTATACACCTTTCTTGATGTAGGAATCCATTTAAATGTTTATCCAGTTTAGGCATACTTTTTAACTAATGATTTACCATTTTATGGTACATTATGTAACCACTTTTCCATAAGATCACATCATTGTGTGCATTATCCTACCTCATTACATTCAAATGATCATTTCACATTAGTCACCTCATAACATAAGTTTCATTAATCATGTGACACCCCTTACAAGTTCTCAAAGGAAATTCGATAAGTGGTGTACTTCCTATAGGTCACCCATACTTAGATTTTGTTAAGGTTCATTCATTCAACATTTACTGAAATCCAAATATTTAATCAGACCGATCCTAAATTAGGTATCCAACTCCACATACTATCCTATCATTTCATTGTCATACTAAAATTCCTTTAATAGACCTTTTTATGTTTAGAAAATTTTTAGGTAGCACAATGGCTACCCGGGCACATTCTGAAATTTTTTTCCCACTTGTAAAAACACTTCTAAAGGTAATGTGACTCATTAACCTCCTTTTAGACCCTTCTAGTCCCACAAATCAAACATACCACACATATCAACATATAGGTCCTCAAGCCCACATTCATCAAGGTTCATATATATAGTTATTCATCAAGCCATTTAATTAAGTAGAGCACTCCTAGTTCTTTTAATTATAGACATATACAGCCCATGCATCTTCTAAGTATGCAAACTCATACCAATAGTTTTTACATGAGTTTCATTACCCAAATAATAGAAAAAAGACTCTATTTACCCTTTCAACACTTGTATTGCTACATTGCATGATCTTCGAGGCTAGTCTGCTTATCCTTGCTACCTACGCACCACAACACGGGTATGCTAAGTATAAAACTCTGTGGTGAATTTAAACCATTCAGAACATGCCACATTCATTAACACACATAAGCAAATATATTACAATGGTCTAGATGTAGTGTGTGGGTGATATGCTAGGTGACTAATGCCATTCAGATGATATGCCTAGTTTACTTCAAAATTTACCAAAATGCCACTATGTTTTATTTATTAAATTTATCATCATGTGTTATCATCAATCATGCTAGACTTGTATTTTTCTTTACTTTATTTCCATTTCATAGGCTTGACTAGATAGATGACACTTATAGGCACTAGACCAAGAGAGAATTGAAAAAGTGTAATAACTCGAAAATCCTAGCTCTCATGAATAGTATTTCCTGGGATGACTAGTGCTTCCTGAAACCTGAGTCACACTAAGTTTACTAACGGGGAGTATTAATTATGAGAGAATTTTGGGCAAACTTTGATGCCAATCCGAAGTCATTTGGATGGTTAAAAATGGTAAAGAACATTTCATGGCAATGTCTTATGAATAGATCCATAAGCAAAACTGAATAGTAAAATATATTTAAAAGTTTCTCAAAATAACATGAAAATGTTATAACCTAATACTTAAATATTTTGAGTTGTCTATTGGATTTAGAATTGAAATTTGTTGATATCGGGATGTATTTTTACTTAATTTTTGGAAATGAAAATATAGTAATTTTATGGGTTTCCTGTGTTTTTTGGGCTCGAGGTTTTGAGGAAATTTAGAAGAGGAATTTATCTAATTTTGGAGATAGAAATGAAGGGATTTTACTTTTCAAGAGAGGATAAAAATTTTATGAAATTTGGGGAAAATAATTTTAAAAAAAATTATAAATATCCAATTCCCTCCATTTCCCTCTCTTGAATCCCTCAAAAAGCTGACACCCATCTCTTTGTCCTTCTCTTCCATTTTTTTCCTCCAAACACTAACCCACCATCAAAAATTAGTCCTAACAGATAGAGCTACTCGAGCCAAACTCATGGACATCAAGAAGTCACAATTTGGCAAAGTATCTCAGGTGGAATCTTAATTTGCCTCCCAAGGTGAATTATGTTCATCCGACATTTAGGTAATTTTCTTTTAATTTTAATATTTTTCCCAGATTCCTTGGGTGCCCAAAAGAGTATTTCTAGGCTCATTTCAATTTTTTAAATTTTTTATGATTTTATATGAATTTTTAAAAATTGAATCTATTTGTATTTGTAGGCAAAACCTCAAATCAAACTTCCTAGGGCAAGGAAAAGGCTTAGGAAAGCATCGGGCATCCTTGGTGACTTATCTTGTTATGTGTAACCACATTAACTTGAGTTAAAATGGTTGAATTTCAATATGTCCATTTAGTTACTTAATAGTAATAAATACTATTAATTACTATAATGCCTAATAAATATAATGGTTAGTAAAAATATGATTGTTAGATAGTGAGTATATGTAATGTGATGACCTATAACATGTTATGTGTGTAAAATGCATATTTATGGAGAAATTAAGTAACAAATGCATTATGTGAGATTATACATTTGTTAATGTTGTATGTGTTTAATATGTACATGTATGTGCATCCTTAATGGATGTTGATATATGGCTTGAATGAGATGTAGGTGAAAGTGTGCTAACTGAGTGAAAATTGAATGATGACATGCTCATATATGTTATAATATGACCATATAATACCATTATACACTATTAATGATATGTGATATTGTATAATCAATTTTGAAGTATTTGGATGTGATTTTAAGCTTCTAAACATAATTTATAATTATAAATGTGTAAGTATGGGAGTTTTAATAGCCTTGGATATGTGGTGGCTGATTTTCATGTACGTGAGCCATATATGCATATTCATGACTTGTATACGAAAATGACTTGAATATTATGTTTTATGCTTAAATGACATTCTGAATGTGCACATGTGATGACTAGAAGGTGTGTGTCTGTGTAGTTGTGATTGAATGCAAACGTGAATTTTGTATGGTTTATTGACATGTATATAGTCATATAACACACGTACATCACTAAATACCAAAAATGTGTGTAAAATGACATGTAATGTGAAATGTGATTGCTATGCATAGCCATGACACATTAGACTTTATAATGCCTAATAATGATGAAAGTAATGATATAATATGTGATTATAATGCCGGATAATATTGCTAGTTTTTACACCTAGGCTATGTGACCTTTTATTGTTTTTAAGCTTATGTAAGCCTAATTTTGGCTATGCTATGATTAATGTGAGACATGCTGCTTAGCATCAGAGTTAGCCCTCTTTAAGGTGCAAAATGGCCAAGGTGGCTAGTTTATACAAGTTAAAGCATAAACAGTCATATATATATATGGAAAATAACTAAAATGAGATAATTAATGAGTTTAATGATGCCTATACATTTAGACAACCAAGTTTAGATAGGTTGACTGATCAACTAGGATTTAGTAGCTGCCATGCTTACATTTAGGTATAAGACCTATGGGTCAATGTCTACATGTCGACAAGCATGAGTGCCTTTGGGCTACTTGTTCTACGTACCTTTGGGTGTGAGTGTTTTCAGGCCGTTTGTTCTATGTATATATAGATACGAGTGCCTATAGGCCACTTGGACATACCCTCAGGTGTGAGTGCCTTCAGGCTACTTGTTCTACGTGCCTTCAAGTGCAAGTGCCTTCGGGCCAATGGTTTTTGCTATTCAGCCTAAGATAGTTATCTTCTTAGTATGGCCATAAGTTAAACATAAAACAATGGTAATTGCAACTTAAATGATGCATTATGTGTGATATTGAGGTTTATGATATAATGATGGTTTAATGCTAAGTGTATGATATACATGGTATAATATAGAGTCTAATAGTCATAAAGCTATGTATTGGCGTATATAGGGTTATGAAAACCGAACATGTGGTAATGGCACATATGCATGGTTATGGTTAAAAATGTATGTTATCATACTTGATACAATACCTATTTGAGTATATGTATGTTTTGGATAATATATGAACATATTATGATTATAGTTTATTTTATGTATGATGAGATCAATTATGTTTTGAATATGGGTATCTTATAGCTTTGTGCTTTTAAAGGCAAGTATATGTATAAAAAATGCATATTTTTGAGATATTCATATTGTGTGCAGACATATGAATTTTAAATGGTTCACTTGACATATATTGCAATAATACATGCGTAAACTATTGTTACCAAGTTAATGTGATTACATAACTAAGTGAAAGCTTAGCGTATTGCTTATTTGTGATGCATTAGTAACAGAGCAGTAGATTAGAGCCAAAGCTTCTGCACCATAGGAGACTTTTGAAGATAGCCGCTATGTGGGTATTTTGATAATTTTGTAATATTGTAATGCTGTAAATGTA
>CANXYI011382555.1:0-16183 GCA_948208565.1 Hura crepitans | reverse complement strand
GTCCTTTGTAACTCCCATGTTAATAATAAGATTAGGTAGCACTTCTTTACATTTTGTTACATTATTTAGTTGTTCTTGATTGAGTTAGATATTTTGTTTGATAATTGTAGTCTATACGAACCTTATTTTATAATTTATCACATCCATATAGACCAATTATATGTTGTATAATGTTGATTATAGCCAATATAGGCTTATATGCTATAAATATTTTGTTGTACAAATAATACTTAATTATGATTAGGGTTTATTAGTTATTAATGCTAAGATAAAGATTATTATGAGTATAATATTAATCATTGCAAGTCATTAGATAAAATTTACATTAATTGTCTTATATTGGTTCAAATTTTGATTATCCATATCATTAACATGCTTATATATCTATTTATGTGCAATATGTCTACACAGACATATGCTTTTAATATCCCTACTATGTGTAGTTTATATAGACATTATGGTGTAAATCAGTGGTTATTTTAACATACATTCACAATAGCTAATGATGTATGTGTTAGTTGTATGCCATAGAGCTCATATAATAGTGATTTTTTTATGTAACACGTGAACCTCATTTACTAATGAAATGGCAATAATTCATTACATGGTGCTTATGTTTATTCATTTGTTTGATTATTAATCTTAAACCATATAGTAATGTAATGCCTATATCCTAAGGCCTAATGAAAAATGCCACAAGGTCCTAGAAGTGCACCCGAAGTGCCGAGTCATTAGCACATAGACCAAGGTAGTGGCAGAGGTTGTAAAACTTTAAAGGGCTCTAAAATAATGAAAAGGAAAAATAAAAAAATTTAACAGAACTAACAATTCATTTCGGGTTATAAGCTACCCATCCAGCTAATAAAAAATTTTTGAGCCAGGACTGACCCAAGATGAGCTTGGACGAACTCAAAAATAGTGGACCCTATAGCTAAAAAATCACACTGAGTCCAATGGGGAAAGAATTTTTAGAATTGGAGGTCATTTACAAAATCTCATAATTTTTTAGGCTGGTATGCAAATCAAGGCAATCTAAAAACTACCTTATCTATGGAATTTGGCCACAAAAATTTATGAGCAAGTAGAGGGGATTAAAATAGGAATTTTAAAATAAACGGTGTAATTTTTAGAGGTCTGAGTGAATTTTTATGAATTTTTAAAGTTTAACAAAAAATCGAGATGGTTCAAGAATTTTTAAGATAATAATGAGGTTTCAAGATGGGGCCCATAATGATGTCAAGTGGCTTGGCACACTTGGCAATTGGCAAAGAAGCCATGACAAGTGGATTTCCACTTGTCAAAGACTAAAACTCATTTTAGGCATTTTCCTCCCTTTTTGCCTAGATTACTGATGCCACCTCCTCTACATTTTGGCCATAACTTTCTTTTTCAATGGCTAAATGAAAGGATTTTAGTGGATGGAAATTCTTTAGGATGTTAGCAATCACCAGGAAAAAGAATCAAGCAAAATAGAGTTATGGGTTAGGGGAAACAAATCAAAAAATGTGACTAGTTCAGAACAATCCCGAATCATGACACCAAGGTGAGTTTATGGCTGTATCTCCCTTATTTCTTCAACTTTTTCAGTGATTCTTAATACCAAATTATAGCTAAGACATGTTTGTATGTGTGTATAATGTATTAGTGGCAATTTCATGGCAAATGGTAGCTCACAAAGGGAGAATAAAAGCATAATGGAAGCTAGAATTAGCCAAGCAGCATGTGTTTAGATGGGATTGACACCTTTAAAGGCTTATGTAAGTGAATTTACAGCCTTTTCTTCATAGATTTTGGCTGCCTAAGTTAGTAGACTTGGTGATATGATGGCTAGAATGATGAAATTAGGGGTAAGTCCTTTGGTATGATGAATTAGTGCAAATTTAACATGTTAGTGAGTATGTTTTGAAAAGTTTGTTAAAACTGGCTTAATTCCTTTGCTATTTTTGGGGGATATGAGTGCTTGTGCTGCCTATACATGGGCCAAGAGATAAATTCAGTAATGTATGATATGTTAGAATGAAATTCATGGACATTGGAGTTGTGAAATATTGGTGAATTATGCATTTAAAGTTGGTACCCGAGAGCTACTTTTAGTGTATTGTATGTTAATGGCAAGTGACCTATAATATTTTGCTTGAAATTAGGTATCATTGCATCATGGCATGTGTTTAGGATTAAATGTTGATAAATTATGAAAGAGTATGGTAACGAAGTATATTTTTCTCTTAGTACTCGAGAGTTGATGTTAGTGACATGGCTTGTAATATAGTTCCTAAAAACATTTAGTATGTGTATTATGTTGACTATGAATTTGGTTAACAATGAGTATGAGTTTTAAATGATAAATATAACACATTAGCATAACAATATACCCTCGAAAGGTACCTTCAAGGGGCTAAGAAAGTCTTACTTTAAAATGTATATTAAAGATTAGAATACATATTTAAAAGTAACCTTAAATGAACCAACCAATAAATCTTCTTTATGCCTCTAAGAGGCTCGTATTGATTTACCTTTTGGCCATGGATTTGTCCTAGTGATAGGGGCATGGTGCCTAGAATTTTGGATATGGAATTGACCCAGCTTTAGTTAGCTTTATTACCTAGATTTGGCCATAGACTTGGCCCAGATATAATTGGCTTAGTGCCTAGTGAAATATTAAAAATAATGGTGGGAACTAAATTGAAATCGAACTTAAAATAGTCCTAGAAAACTGATTCCAAAAGTGATCAAAATGACCTATAACTATCCAGTGGACCTCTACCTAAACCAAAAACATCACTAGACCAGAAAGCATTAAGTTTTAAAGTGGGAATGTCCTGATAAATTATAATATAATATACCTTAAATTTTGGCAACAAAAAACTTAAAAGTTATTTTTGAATTTTACCTGGTAGAGCCAAAAAGTGGCCATACTAGTCCGAATAAAATTCTTAAGTATAAGATAAAATTTTTATTTGTCTATTTTTTAGACTTAAATATTATAAGAATAATTTTGGCTAATAACTTAAGTTAAATTGAGCTACATGGCCTATTGGTTAGACATTCACTGGATGGATTGATTGGTCAACTTAGGGTTTTGCAGTTGCTAGTTTATTAGTGGCTGGAGAGGTTATAGACTGATCTCTATTATGTCACCCTATTATTGATGGTGTTCATTAGCGGTTGGAGAGGTCTATGAACTGATCTCCATTATGTCACCCATTTCTTGACAAATATTTGTGGTTAGGGAGGCCCACAGGTTGATCTCTATTATGCCACTTAGTTATTTTTATTATGGTTGGGGAGGCCTACAAGTTGATCTCCATTATGCCATATAGTTATTTATATTATGTCTGGGGAGGCTACAACTGATCTCCATTATGGCACACATGCTGGTGCAGTGGCGTAGGTCTAGAATAGGGACCACTACACTAGTTATTATCCCTCTAAATCTAGTGTTTTAAAGTGTCGACTTTCTAGTTGGGCCAGAGAATTTAATCAAATAAAGAATCAGGCTGATTATGAATAGAAAGATTAAGGGTAATGGAACAGTGTTTCCTTAGCTTTGATAAGTTATCAATAAAAGGGCATTCTAGTCATTTTGCACGGATGTGCTAGATTAGTCTAAATAACTAATTTAAGTAAATATACATACATAGAAGGTAAGAAGACTACTCCAAAACATAAAAACACCTTAAAGAGATAAAGTCAGGCAGAGATGAATAACTATTTTAGGAGAAGTAATAAAAACACAATAAAATGATATTTTTGGTAATTTTCCACTTTTAATATTGATTAAGCAATTCTTCCAAAGTTGCTTGGATTAAGTATTAGTCCTCACTTTAATTGATTTAAATTTAGCCCAAAATGCTATTTCTAGAGTAGACAAACACCTTAGGGGTATTTTAGTAATTTGGTACCCTAGTGAACATTCAAATTATTTAATGAAGTAAAAATTACATTTTTAACTACATAAGTAAGACATAAGCTTACACCATGATTAAATTGCTTTAAATTCACCACTGAGCATCTCATATACTCAGCGTATCAATTTTGGTGCATAGGTACATAATATAGAGACCTACCTCATAAAGCGTAACAATAATGATTCAGAGGTCACAAGTGAAGACTTTGGGTGAATTGATGTATATTTAGATATCTATGTACTTAGGTGGGAAATGGGTAGGAAAATGTATTTAGGCCGGAAATGGGTAGGAAAATGTATTTAGGCCTCGACAATGTAATATAATTAAGTGATTAAGACCAACTAATGTAAATTTAATAATTCTATACATGTTCCTTGGTGAATGAATATGTATGTATGATATTGATGTTGATACAAGCCTCAGGCTCTATATTTTTGTATAGTTTATCTATGGCTTGAGGCCTAAGTTTGTTATGTGCTAGATGATAATGATAGGTTAAAATTAGGGGACCAAATGGGTCCAAGTGTTATGAGTGGGTTATAGAAGTGCTTAATAGAATGGTTTGAATTTTGGGATAAAACCTAGGCAGCTGTTATGCTGCCAAATTTTTAGGTAATACCTGAGTATGATTATATTTCCTCTGTAATGACTAGGTAAGGTTATTTCCAACCTAAATGGACCATAAGAACTGACGGAAGTGGTTTTGGAGTTAGATACCTTTATTTAGATTAAAGTTGGTAAAAGTTAAATGAATAACCATTGGGGAAATTTTAGGATGGGTGACCTGACGGGAAGTGCACTACTCATTGGATTTCTTTAGGAATCCAATAGGGGGTGTCATAAGTAGCGTGAATCCTACTTTGAAGTCTTTACCTTAGACTATCAAAATTTCTAGTTTATTCTTCATGATTGTTAGTTCTAAAATTGGTTGATAGAAGGGTTATTTATAGTATTTCTATGGAGTATTTCCATCCAAAAAAATGAGGAATCCCAATATAATTAGGAATTAGAGTCCGAATAGGAAGATTATGCTTCTAAATGTTTTTTTGTTGGTAGGTTAGTGCGAACCATAGTCGCTAAGTCCATGTAGACCTTAGCTTTGGGTTCACTCAAGTGGTTCATGGGCTTAGTTTTAGGTTAAGTCTATGATAGTCTATATAGACATGGACTTTATCTTGTCCTAGCAGACCATGGGCCATAAGCTTTACTATATTAGGCTAGGTCTATGGTTCGGACCTTATAGTACTAAGTTCGAGTGGATTTATGCTAGAATAGTCCATATGAACTAAGGTTCTAGGTTGCTTACCTTATTGCTTGAGCCTATCTCTGGTTATCATCATAAGCCTAAAAAAATGAATGAGTCTATGCCACATGGGTTTGCCCTACACCCTTATTGGAATTAGTGTCGGAGGTCTAAGCCCTATGCTATTGACACAGATTCTCATTTTTCTACAATTTGAGTCACACCATGAGTTTTTTGGGTTAGGTCAAAGTTTGAATCCATAAGAAAGTTCTAGACCTAATATCTAGGCATCTATAGTTGCCCCCACTTTGGTGTGTGTTGTGAAATGCTAGTGTAATAATGCACATCAAACTAGTTGAGTTTGAGATACTTACTTAGCATGAAGCTACATCGAATATGAATGCCTGCCTATAAATCAAAGCAAAAACTAGCTAGATTTGAATTGTATATTCTCTTTAAAAAAAGAATTGATATTGTTAAGATTAACTACACTAAATACAGGTCCTTACTTATCCTCATGTGAAGTGAAAATCAAACTAGATATGAACTTCCCTTTACTTCTAAAGTTTCTAGATAGATAAAGTTTGAAAGTAAGCTACATTAAATACAAATGCCTACTTACCTTCAAGGGAGATCAGAATATTAAACTGAAAAGAACAACACCAAATATGGGTGCCTATTTGTCTTCAAGTGAAGATAAGCTACACTGAATATGGGTGCTTGCTTGCCTTTAAGGGAGTTTTAAGATGTTAAAACTAAAGAAACTACACCAAATATAGGTGCATGCTAGCCTTTTAGAGAGATCTGAACATTAAACTAAAAAGAAATACATTAAATATGAGTGCCTATTTGTCTTCAGAATTGTAAATTATAGATGGACTGAATCGAATATGGTGATAAGTCCTAAAGACTTAACTAAACTGAATCTGGTAAGAGGTCTAAAGAAGCTAACTATTAACTAAATTGAATTTAGTGTTAACTATGAATAAACTAACTAAACTAAATCTAGTGATAAGTCTGAAGATAGTCTAATAGTATAAACCAATCTGAATTTGGTGATAAGTCTGAAGAAATGGTCCAAACCATATCTAGTATTAAGGACATTAGTATTGTGCAAGTATGTGAATGACATCATGTGCACATGTGTTATATGTGATGTAAGTGCATGACTGATGCATGAGTTAAGGCTTAAATGTATTTAGGTGGATGAAAGTAATAATTATATATAGCTGATGCATGTCAGTGTGCATGACCTATATGACTAGGATATGCGTATGTGTGAATTGTTATAAACTTATATGAATGTAGTGCCCTACATTGGTAAGTTTGTGCTTTAGATAAATGAATGTGACTCTATCCTAAATAATGTGCATATGTATGTCACTTGTCTCTTGTGTTTATGAGCTATGTGAGCTATATGACTAATGTCTAGATAAGGTGCTTAGACCAAATGATGAATGATAATGTTTATATGTAAACTCAATGAATGTGTTTATATGTTATATGCCTAAAGTATATGACTAATGCTAGATACAATGATGCCTACTTAGTACAAGTATGTGAATGAAATAATATATGTATAAATGTATGAATATTGCTAATTAGATATGGTGACCTAGTTTTCTCTTTAATGAATGAATACACTTTATCTTAACTTAGATGAATAATTGTGGACACATGAAGGTGGTGTATGAGATGACTTTAGAGAATGAATATGGTGATTGAGTGAACGAATGACATACATGTTGGTTCCTAATCTTTTCTAAATGAAGGAATATAGTAAGGTATGTTTTTGATTGAATAATGTATTCTTGATAAATATAGTGAAGCTTATGTTTTTTTTTTTGCTTATTTTCTTCTAAATGAATGAGGAATTTGAATGAATGATGATTGCAAGTATAGGTAGCTGCTTGATGAATATAACTTTTCCTAGGTGAGTGAATGAATGGATCATTTCTTATGATGGATGAATGGTAAAGGCAGATGCATGTTGAATGATGAATTCATATTTTCTTATGAAGAATGAATGGTAAAGGCAAATATATGTTCAATGATGAATACATCTTTTCTTATAATGGATGTATGATGAAGGCAAATGTATGTATGTTGAATGAAGAATGCATCTTTTCCTATGATGAATGAATGGCAAAGGCAAATATATATTGAATGATGAATGCATTTTTTGTATGATGAATGAATGTTCTTCTTATGATGGATGAATGATGAAAGTAGATGTAGGCAAATGGGTATCTTTTCCTAGAATGGATGTATGAATAGTTACAAGTGAGCAAATCTATAAACTAGTAAATTTGTTATTATTGAGATCACTCTTTCATAGGAAAGACTTGGGTTTGAGCAAAAATTAGACAAACAAAGGTGATGAAAAGGTTAGGGAAGGTGTAGAGAAGTAGGTTAAAATGATATGTTGAGAATATTGAGCTAAGGTGAAGTTTGGTGAAGCTAAGGTTTGGGAAAATTGTCAATTCACTATGGAAAGCATTTTAGCATGTATGATTGCAAAATGAATGATTATCATTAACAAGTGATAGAGCATGCAATTATCTGTGATTCACAGTATGGTACCTTTATTATTAGCTAGTCTAAAGATTTTCCAACTAAATATTTTTTCCCTACCACTAATTGTTGCCTAGACCACCCTTTATAGGTTTTTGATCTAGTAAGGTATGCTCTAATTTTTCCTAGGCTACCATTTATATGTTTCTAACCTAGCGAGCTTCTCTTTCTTTCTTTTAATTTTTGTTTTTTTAATTCAGCTTATCCATATTTGGTTAAGGTTTGGGATTTGATCATGCTATGTTTGATCAATTGAATCTGGACTTGCACCTTTGAAATGGTTAGATATGTATTAAAGCTTGTGTCATAAGAGATTGATGGAACTTTTCATAGCAGTAAGTAGCTTTCCATGGGTGCTAGCTTCATGTCCCTTAGTGTTTTGAATTTTTTTACTTTGGCTGTATGTTAAATGTCATCCTTTTGACCTTTTTGAGTACTACATTGATGATATCTTATTATTAGCTAGTTTGAAGATTTTTTAACTAAACATTTTCTCTCAAAATTCCTTAACTTTTGCCTAGGTTCATACTCTTGGTTGATGAGCCTAGCAGAAATTAGAAAACTCATTTTTTTTCTTTTTTAATAAGGGCAACCACAGTTGAAAAGAGAATGGTCAATCATTTAAGGCTTAAAGTAAATCTTTTTATTTTTATAGGCTTTAGAGTTTTGACATTTAGAGTCTTATGACTTTTGGATGAGCAAAAAATTAAAAAAAAATGTTTGTCTTTTAGAATAGTTCTTAGGTTTTAAAGAAAATGATTGGACAGAACTCCTTTGATGCTTTAATTTTTTTAAGCCTGTTAGACTTTTTTTAGGATTGAAGGAAAGAAGCATTCATTTGGGTTTAGTTGCCCTTAGTTTATTAATTTATTTTTATCTATCATCTCACATTTAGGTATATTTCTCATGCCTTACAAGGAAAGATAAAGTTTTGAGCTTTAAAATTGCATGTAGTAGTGGTGAACCATTTTCTGGAGAATCATGAACTATTTGTGGTACTTGTGGACTAAGTTAATCATGTTTATTTCCTTCTTTCTCTTTTTTACTATTTAATTTTTAAAATCTCTCAACTCACTTTCAAGAGTAACATGCTGTGCAATGACTGAGCTGAACAAAGATGCTCATGAAAAACTCAAACAATGTTTTATCAAACTTTAATTATTCCAATATAGAGGAAAGAAATAACTAGAAAAGAAAACAAGGATAGTCTATCCTATCTTCATTGGATCCTTTCATATCCTTAATTAGTGCGATCCTATAATTGGTCAATAGTTGGCCTATAAGGTGATAGATTGAATGTCAGAAAGAGGGAATCTCCCTTTTCAAAGAATTTAGGGATGACAATGAGGTATAGTGATGGGTGATCTTTAGGATAAGGTATTGCACGATGGTCTATGAGGTCTTGGATAGCTCGACAAAGGGCTTTGCAATTGTCACTCAAGTGGCTAGTCTTTTGGTGATAAGAACTGTATAGGTTATGGCGATGGTTAGGTGGAAGTGGTAAGGATTGATGTTCGGGTATTAACGGTTGAAGGAGGTTTTCTTCTTTTAACTTCTTGAGCATCGTGGACAAAGGGCTTATTCAAATGGGAGAATCTAGGGGAAATCTTTTTTAGCCTAGTTGCTTGGTTATTACTTACCCCTATGGTCAAATTCATGCCTGTCGGGTTCTTTAAAGCACCTTGTTGTTGGACTTCTTGAATCCTTTCTTCCACAAACACTATTATCCTTTGTTCTTGTGCTGTCGTTGCCTTTTTCATCATGCCTTCAGTCACCAACTGATTTTCATCTTTGGTTTTGGTCTAGTTGTAATTTTTTTATGGTTAAGAGCGTTGAAAAAAAGGAAAGGAGTGAGACTTTTCCTTTAAAGAGCCTAAATGAAGGATAATCCTTATAGTTAGCATGATACATAGATAATGTGATATAATGTATATTTCAAGCATTTATGATGTTATGTATGGTGTATCCTAATTATGATATAGGTGTAATAAGTGAAGTTTAAATGAATGAATGTGATACCTACTTTAGATAAGGTGATACTAGGCGACTGAAGTTCTTAGGTGAATGTATGTATAAGTGGGTGAGGCTTGCATAATGGATGCACATATTGATTAATGATGCATGATTAAGCCTAAGTAGTATACCTAGATAAAGTCATATGTTTAGTAGATGTATGTGTGGTGCATGTGAGTGCACATTGTGATTTCTATTATGCCAATGTTATACATGATTTATAGAAATGCCTAATGTTGCACATGTTCTTAGTGATGCCAAATGTTGTGTATGATCATTGATCCATCTTTTAGGAGAGGGCTAAAGTTGATATGCTTTGCAGGATTTTCCCTTTTCTATTTTAAAGTCAAAATGTATTTATACAACTATCTGAAAGCAAACTTATTGTCTTATTTTATTAGAGGAAAAGTAATTAAAAATATTATAAAAACTTACAACTAAACTAAAAAAGGAAAAAAAGAGAATAAGATTAATTGAGGGAGTTTTAAGCTTTTGGATTAGGTACCTGCTTAGTGTTAATGAGATCTTGGATGGCATGATGGAGAGTGTTACACTTGTCTATGAGATGGCCTATCATTTAATGATTAGCATAATATTGATCAAACCTATGATTAGGTAGAGGAGGATCAACATGTGGCTTAGGTATTAATGGCTATAGTTTTTCTTCATTTATGAGCTTATTTAAGCACAAATATAGAGGTTTTCTGAATTTAGAGAAATGGCGAGTCCTCACCATATTGACATTAGTGATTTGGCTTGAATTATTATTTTGATAGGCAGATTCCCTATTCTTCTTGAATCCTTCATTCTATAATGCTTGTTCAAGATCAATAACTATATCTTTGAGCCTTTCCCATATGGTAATGCCTTTTGTAGAGAGCCCAACAATCGTGTAGCTATTAGCTGAGATAGCCCTTACCCGATCCAGTCATCGTACTCGACTAAAGTGTGTTCACATAATATGCTATTTCACCTTAACTTATTCTTCAACATTATTTAAAACATTCTATTAAGTATGAAAACATATATTAAAATGGGTTTCTAAAAATCTTTTCAAAACTATGTTACCTATTCAAAATTAGGAATCCTCATGCAAAAATTTTGGCAATATAATGGTTGTATCTATAACGCTTATGCATTGAGTCTTTGTGAATAGTGCCATTGGGTTTGGTAAATGTGCTCGGGGTGCTGGGTCACTTGCATGAGAATCAAGGTAGCGGCATTGGTGACAAAACTTCAAGGGGCATTAAAATGATGAAATAGGCCAAAATGAAAAATTTAGCAGAACCAATAAATCATTTCAAGCTACAAACTAGTGGTTTGCAAAGTTATATCAAGTCAAGCCGGGAATAACTTGGGATATGCTTGGATGGACATGAAAATATCATACCCTAAAGATCAAAAATTCCCTTGAGTCCATTAGAGAAAGAAATTTTAAAATTCGAGGTCATTTGCAAATTTTTGTAATTTTTGAGTTTGGTACGTAAATCGAGGTAGTCTGTAAACTGCCTTATTGATGGAATTTGGCCGCAAAATTTTATGAGCATGTAAATAGGATTAATCAAGGAATTTTTAAAATGAACAATATAATGTTTTTCCTATGATTTTTAAAAATTTTCCAAAGTTTCTGCCAAAATTAAGCCATTTTCAGAAGGTTTAGGTGGCTGTAGGACTACCCGTGACACATTAGCCAACCTTAGGCCATGTACACTTGTCAAGACACCTTGACACTTGGCAAATTCCACTAAAAAGACTTGAAATTCTTCCTTCTTTGTGGCTAGCTGCCAATGTAATTCTAGGAGAAAAACCACCATTTTTACCACTTTCTTAAGTTTTTTCATCACATAATAGCCACTAAAATTTACTTTGATATGTTAAGGACTGAATCAAGAAAAATTAGGAGTAAAGGGTGAAGCAATATATCAAAAAAAATTATTAAAGGAGTCAAGGTTAGAAAAAAATAGCAAAGAAAACTAAGTGTGTAAAGGTGAGTTTTTTTTGGCTTTTTCATAATTTTCCAAATGATTTTTCGATGTCAAATAAGGCTTATGAAGTCAGAATTTTAATTAGTTACGTGTGAAAATTTTTGAGGAATTTTCAAGTAGAAAATGGCATGAAGATAGAGGTTGTATTCCATGAGGTTTAAGGGCTTGAAGTTGGTGGAATTTCATCCTTTGAGTCAAGGTATGTGAATTCAATCATTCATCTCATGCCTTTAAGTTTTTGTGGCCTAATTAGGTAGCTTTAAGTATGGTAGAATGGAGTATGCTAACCATGTGTGTAGTAAGTGAATTGGTGTCACCTAAGGTACACTTGAATGCTAAGTGTATTGTGTATATTGTGACTTAGTGAAAGAAATTAGGGAGGGTGCTAAAATTTTGCTTAGTCGAAAGGTGTAAGGAGGATAGGTATTAGTGTAGGTATTAGTTTAAAGTAGTTTTTGAATGATAAGTATGGCTTTTGTAATTGAATTATGATGAATGAAATTATGAATGGGTTAATAGTTATATGATTGGCATGAGTATTATGATAGGCTGAGAGATTGTATTAGCTTGTGTCTATGTTTATGTGGCTTGACATGTGGTTTAGTGGCATGTTCAAATAAGCAAATACAAAGGGCATATATGTTAGGCTTAAAATGGGGATAACATGTATGGCATGTGTAGGTATGAGTATTGGTCGAGAGGTTGTCCAAGAACTATGTTAAATAAGTTCATGGAAACTTAGTAATTAGTATGAGAAATGGTTTAGTTATGATAGAATGTTAGGTTGATATTTAGTAATATTAGATTAATACATATGTGTGTATGTTCTTATTATGGCCGAGACCTATACTAAGTGTGTGATATCTTAATTAGCTTGGGTATAGACATGTATATGTGTAAGTGTTCTTATATTATATTAGAAAGCATGTATAATGAAGGGAAAGTAAGGAAGTGTATACTTAAGGACATTAACAAGCTATGGCTGAGAGCTAAACCAATGAGAATGGCATGAAAATGTTGACAACATGTGTGTAATGTATATGTATGATAAATCATAATAGTATGAGCATGTTTTGGCCTAATTTGTTTGGCATGAAACTAGTCTAATGTACATGATTAAAATAGCATGAGATATGACATAAAACTTATGCCTAAAGTGGCTAGTGTGAGATAATGATATGGAATGGCATGTATGCCTTTTGTATAGCCTTTTTAGTGGCCTAATTGACTTTGGCTTCAGGCCTATGGAAAATGGGAAATGAATGGTATAATTACCACAAAAAAATGACATGAAATAAGCCTAGAAATAACCATTAAAAAATAAGCAATGGATCTGTAATTGTCTTAAAATGACCATTATTTGAACTAATAATTACAATAGACAGTAAATGGATAATATATTACATTATAATGTAAGAAGAATCCTAGAATGGTCTGATGTAAATTATGATTATGACAAGGCCTAAAAACTGCTATTGAAAAAGTGACCTAGAACTATCCAAATCGACTGTAAGATAAAATTAGTAACTGTCTTATTTAGACTTAAGAATTTTATAAAAAGTTGATCATTAAAGGAATGGACATAAATTAAGAATAAATGACCATTAGTTAGACACCCATTAGATGGATTGACCAATTAACTTAGGGATTAGCAACTATTACACTGTTTGATTTTCAGGTAGGGAGGGTACAATAGTCGAGGTCTATTATGGGGCAACTATATTAGTCTGCTGGTCAGACCATTATGTTATTAGCACACTTGGTGCCATTATTAGATTATGTCAATGTAGTGGTGTAGGTTCTAGAGGGGCCACTACACTAGTTTGCTGGGTAGACCAGACTGAGCAATTGAATAGATATGTGATTTAGGAGGTCTACAGACTAATCCCTATGCAATATTTTATTGTATTTGCTTTGGGAGGTCTATGGATTGATACCTATGATTTTATGAGGCAGATACAGCGGTTGTGGTCTAGAATGTGGATCACTGCATAGTCTCAGTTCCCTTTAGGTCCAGTTTATTTAAGTGTCATCTACCTAGTTTGGCCTACTATTTTAATAAGATAAATAACTTATAAATTAATGATAATGGTAGATATTAATTAATTAACTGATTTAAAGTAATTAAATGGGAGATTGTTCACAATATACAAGGAAGGGTATTTTGGTAATTTTAATTGATACACATAATATATTAGCATGATAATCTGAAATACTTAATATTATTATTGTGTGCTTAAATAATGAATATGACATGTTTTAATGCTTGAATTCACCACTGAGTACTATATACTTAGCTTACCTATTTCAGTGTATAGATAACTAGAGTTAGCAAACAACCTCGTGTTACATGCAGTACAAGTTCAGAGGATAAGCTAGAAGGTGACTATATGAATAATGCATAGTTTTGCACTCTTGTACATAGGTGGGATAAATGGGTACCATGTGTAAAAGTGATGTAATATGTAAATATTATATGTAGACAATGGTTGTAATTAAGTAATTATGAAATGCCCTTGAATGTGTGATTTTACTTGATGCCTATAAAATATGAGCCTAAGGCTCTAAGATATGAATTTATTGATTATGGCTTGAGGCCTGTGTTGTTTCCATGATAGATAGATGATGTGAGATGAATATTTAGATGATCATAAGGGTCTAGGAGGTGAGGAATAGTTAGATATGATTATTTGAAGTGTTTTTTTATAGGTTAAAATTTTGGATAGTCAACCAGATAGCCGTTATGCTACTAGAGTCATGAAAAAATTTGGAAAAGCTTATAGATGGCTAATTGGGGTATAAATAGATCCCTATAACCTTAGGGTGAAACAATATAAAGTTAGAATCAAGATTCAGAGACTAATTAACTTATATTAAGTAAATTGATAATAGTTAAATGAATGGACCCTAAGGGCAGTATAAGGATAGGTGACTTAGTGGGAAGTGCACCACTTATTAGCTTTCTTCAGGAATCCAGTAGCAGGTGTCATAGTATCGAGTACTATCCAAAACTTTGAACAGTAACTTATAGGCAAGAAAAAAACTTAAATATTTTTTCCTATTTATTCCATAACTCCATGATCCATCTGATCACTCCAAACATCATTCAACAGTACACAGTCTCAACCTTAGGAAGAGATGTCAGTCATGCATACATCAACTTAAAAACATTTTAAATATAGTTACAAACCATTTATAACTTACAAAAATGCAACACGATATGGCTTAGGCCCAAGACTAAAAACATCCAACATAAAAGTGCATTTTTCTATTGTTTATACATTACATAACTTATTTACATCATGAAAATATACCAAAAGAAAAATCTTCTCTTACTTGTCTGGATGCCCGAGGCTTAGGCTTAATTGTTCTTTTTACCTGTGCATTGCAAACAAAATGATGCACTAAGCAAATTGCTTAGTGGTGTAATTGAAATAATTATTGCATGCATTCATATAGGCATAATTATTCTACGCATATGTATATTGATACCAAGAACCATTTATAACAATTATAACCTAGTTTATGTCATGTGTGTGTTCTATCTAATAAGAAAGAATTAACATGTTTAAAGGTATCATAAAGAATTAACATGCTCAAAGGTATCATGATATACCAACACTTTACATCATATATACATGGCTTTCAAGATTCATAAATAATTCAAATATTATATACCATTTATAAGCATATTTAAATACCACTTGTAAGCATAACTAATATTTTTATTTTATTATATTCTTCTCAAAATTCATTATTTACATAATTAAAATTATGTAATCTACATAAATTATTACATTGAACTCTAATTAGGTATATATGATTATTTTTTGGTAATACCTATATTAATGAGAACATAAAACTTATGGATAATGGGATCATTTTGTGTGGTGGCCCTGTGGGACCTATAAGGCTACTGCACTAGCATAAACTTATGCAGTGGCCCTATGGGACCTAAGCGGTTGCTGCACCTACATAGAAATCCAAAATCATCAAGATAGGTTTTTGGGTTAGACTATGATTGGACCTATAACCAACATTAAACACTGATGTACCTAGTAGCAGCTATCTATCCCTAGTTGACTAGTCAACCTATCTATCTCTAAGTTTTTACTCATACAGGCTATTTTTATATTTTAATAATTTCATCATAATAACTTAAAATTAAATTATTCATTTTGATACTATTATCCTATCAATTTAACATAACTGGGAATATTATTATTTCATTTCCCATATTTTGTCATTCAGCACAAAGTCACATGCCTTAATTATGTATACATGCCTCATATATCCATATTATGCTTTTATGCACATCTTATTATCAAAGTTCCCATTTCCTTATTTGTAGGTACCTTTCATAAATCATGCTCATTTAAAGGCATTTACATTCATTTAAGATAACTAGGCCATTTTAACCACAATATGTGCACATTCACATTTTTAAACATGCTTCAAAT